>WNWK01007547.1:0-57500 GCA_009830355.1 Cherax destructor | reverse complement strand
ACTGTGTCAACTCCCATTTTGCATTTAATTCTCCAAAATTTAATCCCACCCCTCTCCCCAACACCCTAGCATTTACTTCTTTTACAACCCCATCTATAAATATATTAAACAACCATGGTGACATCACACATCCCTGTCTAAGACCTACTTTTACCGGGAAGTAATCTCCTCTCTCCTACACACCCTAACCTGAGCCTCACTATCCTCATAAAAACTCTTTACAGCCTTCAGTAACTTACTACTTATTCCATACACTTGCAACATTTGCCACAATGCTCCCCTATCCACTCTATCATATGCCTTTTCTAAATCCATAAATGCAATAAAAACTTCTCTACCTTTATCTAAATACTGTTCACATATATGCTTCACTGTAAACACTTGATCTACACATCCCCTACCCATTCTAAAGCCTCCTTGCTCATCTGCAATCCTACTCTCTGTCTTACCTCTAATTCTTTCAATAATAACCCTGCCATACACTTTACCTGGTATACTCAGTAAACTTATTCCCTATAATTTTTACACTCTCTTTTATCCCCTTCCCTTTATATAAAGGAACTATACATGCTCGCTGCCAATCCCTAGGTACCTTCCTCTTTCATACATTTATTAAACAAAAATACCAACCACTCCAGCACTATATCCCCCTGCTTTTAACATTTCTGTCATGATTCCGTCAATTCCAGCTGCTTTACCCCCTTTCATTCTACGTAATGCCTCACGCACCTCCCCAACACTCACATCCTGCTCTTCACTCCTAAACGATGTTGTACCTCCCTGGCTAGTACATGAAATTATCGCCTCCCTCTTTTCATCAACATTTAAAAGTTCCTCAAAATATTCCCGCCATCTACCCAATACCTCCAGCTCCCCATCTACTAACTCCCCTACTCTGTTTTTAACTGACAAATCCATTCGTTCCCTAGGCTTTCTTACCTTGTTTATCTCACTCCAAAAATTTTTCTTGTTTTCAGCAAAATTTCTTGACAGAGCCTCTCCCATTCTTTCATCCGCTCTTCTTTTGCACTCTCTCACCACTCTCTTCACCTTTCTTTTACTCTCCACATACTCTGCTCTTCTAATAACACTTCTGTTTTGTAAAACCTCTCATAAGCTACCTTTTTCTCTTTTATCACACCCTTTACTTCTTCATTCCACCACTCACTCCTCTTTCCTCCTGCACCCACCCTCCTATAACCACAAACTTCTGCCCCACATTCTAATACTGCATTTTTAAAACTATCCCAACTATTCCAAGCGCTTCGTGACTACTCACATATATATATATATATATATATATATATATATATATATATATATATATATATATATATATATATATATATATATATATATATATATATATATATATATATATATATATAATAATACATATATTCTTCTACCATTCAGCTTTAATACCGGGGCTATCTATCATGTTAATTAAAGTTACATCCCAAATAAAAGTCCTTGAATTGATATACATAACGTACCATGGTGGAGAGGCGTGGGCCATCTGCACTGACTGGTCCCCTACACAATAAATTTAACGTCAAGTCACTTCATTAAAGGAGCTTGTTGAGGGCCGGACGATGGGGTCCGACAAGTTACCATATTGATCCCGGTTTTAACGAGTCTCCCCCCTGGGGATCCCCGTTTTCTCTTCTCTTTATTGACACACTCGACCGTGTGATATGGAAATAGAGGCTGCGTTAATCCATCTCTGTGTACTAGCTTAGAAATTACCCCCAGATTATATCTATTATACACTAATTATAGGTTAATTCCGTATGATGCCGTGAGATTAAGTATTTTCTCGAATGTATTTCGTCTAATATTAACTTTTAAGAGGATAAAATGTACTTATCTACGTGATTATATTAAGTCATTTTTTCTTTCATTATTGTCATTATTATCTTTATTATTATTATGAAGAGAGAGAGAGAGAGAGAGAGAGAGAGAGAGAGAGAGAGAGAGAGAGAGAGAGAGAGAGAGAGAGAGAGAGAGAGAGAGAGAGAGATCATCATCTCCCTTATATCCGACACGGAGATTCGATCAAACACAAAGTACTGTGGAGGCGCAAGATTGGATTAGCCACTCATCGCCTTAATAACTGGTGATTTACTCTCCAGTCTCCTCTCCTCCCGCCTCCCAACATCACCAGTCTCTCCTCCTCACCAGTTCACCGGTCTCTGCTTGCCACCAGTTCACTGGTTTTTGCTCCAACACACCATTTCTCCAGTCACTGCTCCGGTTACTATTTCAGACAATGGTCCCATCTATTTTTATAATTATTCACCCCGAATACAAGACACACTACAACACATTCCACACACACGTACCACACGACCAAACACCCTAACACACACCCTAGCACTCACATACACACCCTCACACTCACCTATACACCCCTCAAACAACACGACAACACGACACATCACACACACACACACACACACACACACAAAGGGTCAGGAGCTGTGAATCAACTGCAACCACATATAGGTGAGTACACACCCTCACACACAAAACCACACACCACCATGTGATCTCTGACCTGGCGGGGAATAAACCAGGGCCCGGGCTCTAGCACCAACGTAAAATAATGCTATTCTACACCCTCTCTCACCTTTCACCTACTCTACTCCCTATCCTCCTGTTCCTTCCTGTCCTCCCTAGCTTCTTTTCCCTATCCTCGTTTTTCTCCCTATTCTCTCTTTCCTTCCTAGCCCCTCTTTTTCCTCCCTAGTCTGCTTTTTACCCTTCCGCAATGCACTTTTCCCGCCATACCCTTATTCCTCAATATCACTGCTCTGTTCCTCGTCTTGATTTCAGGTATACCTACCATACCTTTTCCTGCCCGTACTATTCCTGAATTATTCCATATTCGTCCTTATTTTTTCCGTCTCTCTGTACTTTTCCCTTGCATTTTCCCACCCTCCCTGTATATTTCCATCCTCCCTGCATTTGCTTCTACATTTCTTGCATTTCCCTGAATTTCGTTCCACTTTTTTTTGTATTTTATCCCGCCCTCCCATCATTTTTCCCACGCGCTCTACATTTCTTGTATTTTACCCCCTCCCTACATTTCTTACATTTCCCTCACCCTTCTTGCATTTATCTTTATCACTCTTGTCGCACCTTCTACTTCCGTAGCAAGGAGACAGATGGCGTGCGACACCTGTACACGATCATCCCGTCGTAGTGCGCAAAAGTTGGAGGTTTCATTGACTCAAGACGGTGGGAAGAACCTACGGTTAAATTAAACCGTGAACGTTATTTTTCTTTTATATTGTCTTCCTTTGACTTCTGGCTCATTCCCCATTTTCTGTTCACTCTTCGCAACATTGTCTTGCCTCTCTATATAGTTCATTACCTTTGTAACTTGTTCATGATTGTGACCAGAGCTACCTGGAGTTCATTACCTTTGTAACTTGTTCAGCTATCAAATCTCTGGGGTCCAGTCCCTGGACTCATTATGTACCTCTGTAATCCTTTGACTACCGCTCACAGGATGGGTTTGGGGTGTATAATAAATATATTAAACTAACTCTATATATCATTCATTTGTGTTAATGGATAAGTGGTTAAAGTGCACACTATCTGACCAAGAGGACCGTGGTGCCCAAGTTGACTTGCCTGCTACTACCATTAACAAGCTGACAGCTGAATTTAGCAACTAGAAAGCCTCATTAAAGACCGGGCAGCTGTCCCTGTTTGTTAATATCTAAATAAGTTTTTTTAGGTTAGGTAGGTTCGCCAGGAAACAGGACAAGTGTTTCTTGACGCTGGTCTTAGTCATATGATGACCCACAGCTGGAGCTTTTGGTCATCTGACCGAAGCCTTCCACTGGCTTACCCCTCCACCACTTTAAGAATTTTGATTAAAATTATAACCATTTTTATATAATTTATTTTTATTTAGGCTTCTTACACAAGTTTAGATAGACCAGAGCATAACTCAAAACCGATGTGTCTGTATCAAAGAAACTAGAAATTAATTAGTGTAAATTTAAAGACTTTAATTATAAATACTTTTGAAAATTTACTCCCCCCCCCATCAAAATTTCCCTACCCTTCTCACCCTCCGTCTTTTCCTGCACCTACTTTCCCTTCTAACAACCACCCTTTCTTTATCCTTCTATTCTAACCACTCCCTCTTCCTCTCTCTCCTATTACCTCACTCCCCTTTCTTTCCTCATTATTTTCCTTGACTATTTCTCCTCACCCCGTCACGCCCCCGCCTTCTCAGTTTCCCTAGAATGTTTAGGGAGAATTAGGGAATAATCAGGGAGGAAGGAGATAATAATATCAATTTGTTATCTGGCAGTGTACCAGAAAATGCTGTGCTTTCTAGATTGGTACAGATTATGTGGACCAAGTATTATTATTATTAAAATTATTAGTCATGTTGAAGCACTAAACTCGTTGGGGTCATGTAGTGCCTGGGAAGGGTAGAGAGACATGGGAAGGCGAAGTATTAGAAATGGTGGGATGAAAAAAGGGGCGTCAAGACTTACTCGACCTGATGATCTCAAATTCACTTTTAGTATATTTAAGTCTATCTTAAGACTATACAAGTAACTCTCTAGTTACGTCAAGACTTCTCAAGTTTTTGTCATGTTGCATAGTTTTTTCAAGCTTCAGTTTGGCTACGTCGAGATTTTCCCGTAATTGCATTATATTGCCAAACTTTTACAGCCACATTAAAGAAATTAAAAAAATTACCAAGAGACTCTTACCTAGCAATCACCTCAACAAATTGCTGGAGAACTTTATGTAATTACTTTAATTAAGGAAAAAGTACGGTCTTTCGATCATTTAATTTAGACCGAGAAAATAATTAACTAAAGATGATATAAATATTTTTTCTTGATAACCGTCCCTTTTCAATAGAGGCTTTATTTATTACATATTACAGAGGTAGGGGGAACTATGTTGATTCTTCCCGTTAGGGGAAACTATGAAATACAATTATGCTATTATTATTATATTATTATTATTATTATTATTATTATTATTATTATTATTATAACTAAGCGCTAAACCCACAAGGGTCATACAGCGCTGCCTATGTTTTTTACACCAAAACTAGCATTAACAAGCTAACTACACTGCAGGAGGCCTCCTGGCCCATGCTAGACAGGTTTATTGTGATGTAAATGGCTTAGAAAACTTACACGTTGAAGAATGAGACGCTTGTGCGACATCTGGTATAATCTTTATTAAATAAACGTTTCGCCAGCCAGTGGCTTCATCAGTCCTATACAGTGAAGAACACATTGACTCCAGGCTGAGGGACTGATTACCTCATTCTCCTCCTCATCTTCCACCGTTCTTCACTGTATTGGACTGAGGATGCCACTGACTGGCAAAAGTTTTCTCAATGAAGATTACCAGATGTTCCAAAAGTGCCTCATTCTTAGACAGGTCTAACTCACATATACTCATAAAATGTCACGTAGTATTTTCAAACAAAAATAAAAAAAAATGCAAACGGAGTGAAAGCCTTAAAAGTTATTACTCACACACACACAAAGGTCTGCCATATTCACCTAATTTATAAATAAATCCATTACATTAATATAAAATCTTGACTGTATATTAATGGCACACAATGCAGCCAGGTAGACAAGACATATGCAACAGCTAGCCATCTCTCAAATGCCGTCCATATATACTGTCAGCACATTATGTATATCACATTAAGAAACATTAATGCCTAACATAGGACTTAAAGTCAGTGTATATACACTGAGACTTCTCGGTGTATATACACTGAGACTTCTCGGTGTATATACAATGAGACTTCTCGGTGTATATACACTGAGACTTCTCGGTGTATATACACTGAGACTTCTCGGTGTATATACACTGAGACTTCTCGGTGTATATACACTGAGACTTCTCGGTGTATATACACTGAGACTTCTCGGTGTATATACACTGAGACTTCTCAGTGTATATAAACTTAAAATATACACTAAGAGACATACACATCTCGGTGTATATACACTCAAGATATACCCTAAGACACACATCTCGGTGTGTGTTTGTGTATATACACTTGTATAGAAACATTTTCTAAGAACCCAAGACAAACTTTTAAACGAGCAGGTTGGAGGTCTTGTGTATATTAATACCTTCCTGCTTTCCATTTCAAGTGCTTCAGCTTCGAGGTTATTAGCACAACTACCCAGTCAATATACACTAATTAAAGAAAAGTGTAGTAATGGACTGATTTTTTTTTTATATTTTATTTAAAAAACTTAACATACATGATACATAGAAATGGTATACATATATGAAACGATTCTTTTCATAAGACATACAACTTCGTGCAATGATGAAATACACAATGAACTAACAAGAAACTTGTAATACTGTATAAGAATATTGACGACTGTTTTCAAACTTTACTATGCATCCCACCTCACAAAGTTTTACAAAACATGGTGGCTGCTATGTTAATTCTCCACCTAATTGCATTTCAGTTGTCTTCAAATATTTTTACTCCATATTATAGCTGATACAGAATAACTTAAGCTCAAATAAACTTATTTTTCTACTGAAATCGTGTATTCTTGTGACATATAATACTACAATGTAGTACATCAATGAAAATGCCACACCAATAGATGCCAAAACCGCAACACTAGATACATGAAATCCAATTATTCCGTGCACCCTATATGACTTACATACCTTATACATGACATACATAAAAGAGCATAACTTATATATAATGTCAAAATACACTTGAAACAAACCAATACCCTTTGTCACAAGGGTGCATCTTTGTCACATGCAAATATATCTACCAAACACATAAAACTAAAGCAGGCCCTAAACCCTGTACCTTATTATACAAAACAGGTACATGAGTCTAATATTTTGTATTCCCTACGTCATCATCCAACAGAGAAGCTCCCATACTCATACTCCAGACCCATGCCTCTCCGACCAAGAAAAACTGTCAGGTAAACCCACTCAATCCCCTTACAAAAAGATTAACCCCTATAATCAAAACCCTCCCCCACTTGAAAAGCCACCCCCTGCGTCATTAGTCATCCCAACCCCCTCCATGCACACATACCCTAAAACCCCTTATCTCCCCACAACCGCTAAAATTACCTTGATAATTAAAATCCCCTCCCACTATGACCCAACAGACACACCTCCCCACCTAGAACTACACCCTAATACACATCCAAAACTCCACGCTCACTCATCATACCTTAACCAGGATGAGCTTACCCTCCTACCACGTCAAGCCCCTTCATTCTACAATACATCCCGCAAAACCATGTTCCTATACTCATCAGAAAATGCAGACTCCCATTTACTCCCATACACCACCCGATTCCTGCATTTACTCCTATACATTGTGCCCCCATAGCTCTAATCCTTTCCCCACCCCTTGCTCCCTCAGTCTCCAGGAGACACACACGAAATCCACCATTAAATACCATAAACCCCTGCGTTCTCTATCACCCACCCTCGTATATCCATACTCATAGCCCTCAGTACTGAAATACCCCCACCCCTATTTTCCTCAACACCCTGCCTATCCATTCTCTCACCACCCCCAGTTCCTCACAAAAATATATAGCATGCATCACTGTTTCTTGCAACCCACATCTTTTACAGCACCCATCTCGAACAATGCCCATCCGACATAACAATGCCTTATCTGCCACCACCCCATGTAGAAACCTATACATTAATTCCCTATCCCCAGCCCTAATCCTCATACCTTTCAAACCCCTCCAGATCAATCCCCAATCATACATAGGGTATTCAGCCACCCCTCCAATCCCATCCTTCCCCACACGCGACCTCCAAAACACTAGCCTTCACTTCTTGCACCCTCCTCACAATCACCAAATGCCGCAATATATCCCAACACATCCCCAACGATACACCCCACCATCTGTGCACCTCCCGCTCCACCGCTCCCACGGTAGCCCCTCAGTGCCTCCCAGCCGCACCATACACCGTTTCACAAACAAACACATCAACCTCCTTTCCACCCAAATAAGCCCCAACCCCCTAACTCCACTCTCTTCCTAACCACCTCCTTCCTCAACCAGTGTTTACCGAAAGCCCAAATGTACTTAAAACCCTCACCTCCAACCCTCTCACATCCTCCTGCATCAGAGGGTAAACCACTGCCACGTGCCACAGTCTACTGTAGATCAGCACGTTCACCGCTATCACCCTCTGATGCAAGGAAAGATCCCCGCCTCCAACTCGCCAACCTATCTAGCGCTAGTTGCACCACCCTCCCAGAGTTCACCCTCCTGGCCTCCATACTGTCACCCATATACATAATACCACAAATTTTCAGACTATCCACAATAATCCACCCATATCTCTCAGCCAATCTACCTCCAATCCATGCCCCTACCTCCAACAAACGCGATTTCGCCCCATTAATTCTCATACCCGTAGCTGCACAAAACACCCTTAGAGCCCCTCAATAATCTTCAATCCTCTTCCATTCTCACCAGCACCGTGGTATCGTCCACGTACCCACTATATCATTTCCTCCCTCCCTACCTGTATCCCACCCACCCCCACATTCTTCACAATCATCCTGTAAAGGGATCTTGCATGCACGCAAACAATATCTGGGATAATGGACATCCCTGTCGCAAACCCCTATCCATTCGTACCACCCTTCCCAGTTTCCCATTCACCTGCACACGCACAGTAGCCCCGAATACACCGTCTCTACCACCTAACTACCTCCTCACCAAACCCCTGTTTTCTCATGATCGCATACAGCATCTTTCTCTCCACACTATCATATGCCCCTTCCAGTCCAACGCTAATACTCCTCCCCAGCCCCTCTATAAATCCCTTGATGCGTTCATGTCCCTCAATCATACACCTACCTGGTATCCCACGTTGTCCTTCCGCTATCACCTTCTGCAATACTCTCTTCAATCTGTTCCCCAAAACCTTCGCAAAGATTTTATAATCTGCATTCATCATTACCAGAGGTCTATAATTCTGCACCATGTTCCCTGATTACTCTTCTTAACTAATACTACCACCCCCATGCCCTGCTCCCTCCCCATTCTACACCTACTCTTCATACAATTCATCAAGGCCACCATACATTCCTTCAACACATCCCAATGTACCCTATAAAATTCATTCACCATACCATCCATACCAGGCGCCTTTCCCTACTCATTCCATTCACCGCCTCCACACCTCCTCCTCTGTTATTTCTCCCTCCAGACACAACCTGTCCTTGTCCCCCAAAACCCCTACCACACCCTCCTCTACAATCTCACCCTCACTCCTGCCCCCACCCTTGCTCCGCAAATACGCCTCAAACCACTTATCCATGTAAACTCCTATCGCCTCAGTCGTCCGTAAACGTTGACCCCTATTGAATCCTTCCAAATCCTCCTCCACATCCAGGTAGTCTATCGTCATAGCCTCTCTGCGCCCTACACCTGCCCACAACGTCCGCGATGGTCTGTCACCCCATAAAACATCATCCATACCCGCTTTCACTCTGCACGCATCAAACCTCTCATTTTGCAAATCCCTCAGTCTTTCTTTCAAACCTCGAATCTCATCCATCACCTGCACTCCTCCACGCTCATAACAACCTTGCAACAACCCCTCAAGATACTTTTGTAGACCATACCTCCAGCACACCTCCTCTCTCCCCAGCTTCTGATAATATTCCCTAATTCCTATTTTCGCACAGCTCTCCCACCATTCCACCAAATCATTATTATCCTCTCCCCTTTGTTCCCACAATGACCCCCACCACCTCCTAAAATCATCCGCCCTACCCATGCCAGTCAATAATCTACCATTCAGCTTCCAATAACTCTGATACCACCTAATCACCCCTTCCCAACTCACATCTGCCAGAACACCCCTATGGTCCGAGAATCCCACATCAAAGTCTGCACCTCCCTACAACCACCCTCCCGTCACATATACCCTATCCAAACGCGCCGCATATCCCTTCCTGACAAAAGTATACTCCACAAAATCCCCCCCTCCCACTACGTCCCTAAACCTGCACTACTCAATAAATCCCTCAAGGCCCCCAACTCACACCCCGCTCCCTAGGTTCCACATCCCTTTTTCTAATTACACTATTAAAATCCCTCCCAATATTGCCACGCCCGGCAAACCTCCCAAAGCCCCCACCATGTAATCGTTTAAAAAATCAATTTTCACTCTTCGAGAAGCCTCCGCTGGCATATAAACCCCTACGAAACAAACCTTCACCCCCCCCCAATCCCCCTCCACCCTTACCACCCTGCCCCCCCCACTCTCCTCCCACGCTCGTAGAACAAAGGGGCTTGACGTGCTAATGACCACTGCCACACCCCCTTTTAATTTCCCTGAAGACCCTGCATACACCTCATATCCCTGCAAACATAATTCACGCCCACATCTATAATTGTGCTCCTGTAGGAACCCCACTTGCACACCATACCGTCTCAAAGTTCCCTCTACCCACCGTCGCTTGACCTCTGCCCTCAACCCATTAACATTAATAGTTAGACACTGGAATATAAATGAGTGGGTTTACCTTTCGACCTCTGCACAGACTGTGACATTATCCTTCCTTTACCACCCCCCTTGCCCACACTTTTGCTGCCCATAGCAACATCCTTACCATCATCTCTTGCCAACTCCCTTCCCCTTTCATTCCCCTTCACTTCCACCAAAGGCTTCTTCGTGACCCTCTGGGCCGGTGTCAAGATATCATCATGATCTTCGACCGTGCCAGATCGCTTCCGCGACCCGCTCCCCACCTCCATCATGTCCCCACTATCACTCTGATGCACCTCCACATTGACGCACTCACGCACCAATGCTGCTACCTCAGGACTCTCCTGCCCCGAGTCAATCCCAACTCGTGCCTCCTCCACCAAATCTGCCCCATCCCCAACATGCAACACCTGTAATGGATCATCCAGTAATCCCTGAATCACTTCCACCAGAGGCACATCCATGCCTTCCTCTATCACAGGTACTTCCTCAACCTCCTTTTCATTCACCTCTCTTCCCAAAGTAGGCTCTGATGGGTGGCACGGTTCTGCCACACCCTCCACTATTTCACTCCAGCTCCTGGTCCTTTGCTGCTGTCCCTCATCACCAGCCGTCCCCTCATACTTTCCCTGTGGTTCTGTCGGGATCTTGTGTTCAGCGGTTCGTTGAGCACCTCTCCGCAAACAATCCGCTGCTACATGATCAAAATTCCCACATATCCTACACGTCCTCCTTTGTCCTGCGTAAGTCACGTACACTTGCGTACGAAACTCAGCCATAATGATGTAAGATGGAATGGGCCTCCTAACGACATCTTTAAGGTGAAAGATCCCTCAGGAAGTCCCTCCATGGGTCCCACACTCCACTTTCCTGCCGTTGCCAGATGTACTGTCCCATACTCGCTGAAGACACGTCCCACATCCATTTGATCCGCCTCAAAAGGCACATTCTTTACCTTTACCCATGTGTAGGTGCGAGACACATCCTTTAATCACACCTGCAACGTCGCATTGACCGTGTAGACGTTGTCCTGATGTCGCTCTACCAATGTCTCATATGCTGCAGCTGTTAACAACTTCACAAAGATCCTGTTCATTCCATTTAGTGCCACTCCATACAGTTCCTCCATATCAATGTTGTATATATCACGAAGAATAGTAGGTATTACTGTAGCCACCACAGCAGGTTGAATTACTCCTGTAACCATGTCTATGCAGACGGTGTTGATGCAGCGTCTGCCCACCGCCGCCATGACAGTGAAAATAAAGTTGCTCACAGTCTCCACCAGGGGCCATAGACCAGAGTAGCACACCCTTCTCTCACGAGAGCTGGGTGGCGAATGTTGGACTGATTACATAGACTCCAGACAGAGGGACTGATTACCTTACGTCAAACTCCTGAATCTTCACCATTCTTCTTTACACTGGACTGATGAAACCACTAGTCTGTTCTCTGAACTATGTGTGACAGGACAGTGCCATCCTCCCTCACACAAACACCTGAAGGTGGAGTCACCAACCTGGATCCCACCGTGTCCAAGACCAGTCCCACAGGAAAGACACTGGTCACGATACTTGTTCCACTGCTCTCCTGCTTCATTAATGGGGTTTAAAGCATATTGACCTGTACATAAGGGTCATTAAGACTGCATGTCACCTGTTAACCACCAGTCTTTCAACTGAGGATTAAATTCACGTCGTATGTACACTGAGAAACATACACCCTGCGTGCAGGATAATAATAATAATAATAATATATAAAAACTAATAATAATAATAATAATACCCCCGGCGGTAAGTATTATGTGTCCACAATAGAGGACTGAGTGCTAACAAGAGGGGAGTACAATAGCTTTTATGTTGGTCAGTGACGCTGCTCAGACAGAGGCTCAGCACCGCTGATCCTCCTCCTCAGCCTCGCCTCAACACATCTATTATCACTTAAGACGCTCCCGCGACGCCTCTTTCACCCATCTTGACTATTTTCTCTCAGGAATGCTTTGTTTGTGGGGGTAAATACCTGACAGACATTTATTCTTATCGTTAAATAAACGAAAATATAAAATGAAAATACGGGCCTGTAAAAATTACTCAAAATATATTCGGCTAATGAAGCAATGCCAAAAGATTTTTTGGCTATGCCTCTAGACTATTATTGCAATTTATTTCATTATCTTTATGGAAAAGGGTAACTTATGTGAGGCTATATGATCTAAAAGACTTTCATCCAGCTCCCACTCGCTAAAACATGTGTTTTTTGAGCCAGCAAACATGAAAAAAGAAACATTTTTGTGACCCCCGGACAGGCAGCCTCGCAGCTTCCTTACTGATGCCATTTGTCGCCGACCTGAAAAGGATAACTGTCAAGCGCTCATCCCCGGCATTATATACTCAAACCACAACCATTTTAACCCACCATTAAAGTCCTTATGCCTGTAATACATAGAGCCACATTCAGCTCAAAATTTGAGGCGATTGGTACCCCTCGATTCCATATATCAAAGACCAATTGATGTTAAACTGATGGGCACTACATTATATGGCCAAGAAGGAACTAGCTCCATATTTAGGCACGCGGAAAATAGTCTCTGTGAATTTAGGGCATAAGGGTTGAAGTGTGTATGCAGCCGTGGTGTTTGATACATCCTTTCAGGCAGGTGGGAGGTGTGAGAGATTATAATGTGTTGGTTTTTCAGGCTGCTGTGCTGACAGAATAGGTGTCATGTATCATGTGGGGTGGCAGAGCACCACCAGCAGCACCACCACCACCAGCTGCACCACCACCTACAATATTACCACTTGTACGAAAACAGCACTACCAGCTGTAGCACCACCAGCAATATTACCACCTGTAGCAAAACAGCACTACCAGCTGTAGCACGTGCAGCAGCACCACCACCACCAGCAGCAGCAGCACCACCACCACCACCACCAGCAGCAGCACCACCACCACCACCATCAGCAGCAGCACCACCACCACCATCAGCAGCACACCACCACCACCACCATCAGCAGCAGCACCACCACCACCACCAGCAGCAGCACCACCACCATCAGCAGCAGCACCACCACCACCATCAGCAGCAGCACCACCACCACCACCATCAGCAGCACCACCACCACCATCAGCAGCAGCAGCACCACCACCACCACCAGCAGCAGCAGCACCACCACCACCACCACCAGCAGCAGCACCACCACCATCAGCAGCAGCACCACCACCACCATCAGCAGCAGCACCACCACCACCACCATCAGCAGCAGCACCACCACCAGCAGCAGCAGCACCACCACCACCACCATCAGCACCACCACCACCACCACCATCAGCAGCAGCACCACCACCACCACCAGCCACAGATAAAGCACCACCGACATTTTTAAGTTTTCAACTAACAGGTTATCCTCAAACCTTCAGAAATATTTCATCTTCAATTACTGTATCCGCAATTTAATAAATTACTAAAGTTAATTAGTTTATATTTGCAACACCTGACGAATGGAAGGTAGTCAATCTTGATCCAAGGAAGTGGAGAGTAGATCCTGCCTGGGATTAAGAGCCCTTAATACGGCTTCTACTTGCAGGTTAGGTTAGGTTAGGTTAGGTTAGGTTAGGTTAGGTTAGGTAAGGTTAGGTTAGGTTAGGTAAGGTTAGGTAAGGTAAGGTAAGGTAAGGTAAGGTAAGGTAAGGTTAGGTTAGGTTAGGTTAGGTTAGGTTAGGTTAGGTTAGGTTAGGTTAGGTTAGGTAAGGTAAGGTTAGGTTAGGTAAGGTTAGGTTAGGTAAGGTTAGGTAAGGTAAGGTTAGGTTAGGTGGTAAGGTAAGGTTAGGTTAAGTAAGGTTAGGTTAGGTTAGGTAAGGTAAGGTTAGGTTAGGTTAGGTTAGGTAAGGTTAGGTTAGGTTAGGTTATGTAAGGTAAGGTTAGGTTAGGTAAGGTTAGGTTAGGTTAGGTAAGGTTAGGTAAGGTAAGGTTAGGTTAGGTTAGGTTAGGTTAGGTAAGGTTAGGTAAGGTAAGGTTAGGTTAGGTAAGGTTAGGTTAGGCTAGGTTAGGTAAGGTAAGGTTAGGTTAGGTTAGGTGGTAAGGTAAGGTTAGGTTAGGTAAGGTTAGGTTAGGTTAGGTAAGGTAAGGTTAGGTTAGGTTAGGTTAGGTAAGGTTAGGTTAGGTTAGGTTATGTAAGGTAAGGTTAGGTTAGGTAAGGTTAGGTTAGGTTAGGTAAGGTTAGGTTAGGTAAGGTTAGGTAAGGTAAGGTTAGGTTAGGTAAGGTTAGGTAAGGTAAGGTTAGGTAAGGTTAGGTAAGGTTAGGTAAGGTTAGGTAAGGTTAGGTAAGGTAAGGTTAGGTAAGGTTAGGTAAGGTAAGGTAAGGTTAGGTTAGGTAAGGTTAGGTTAGGTTAGGTTAGGTTAGGTTAGGTAAGGTTAGGTTAGGTAAGGTTAGGTTAGGTTAGGTAAGGTTAGGTTAGGTAAGGTTAGGTTAGGTAGGTAAGGTTAGGTTAGGTTAGGTTAGGTTAGGTTAGGTTAGGTTAGGTAGGTTAGGTTAGGTAAGGTTAGGTTAGGTAAGGTTAGGTTAGGTAAGGTTAGGTTAGGTTAGGTAAGGTTAGGTAAGGTAAGGTTAGGTTAGGTAAGGTTGGGTTAGGTAAGGTTAGGTTAGGTTAGGTAAGGTTTGTCAGGAAACAGGACAAGTGTTTCGTGACGCGGGTCTTAGCCATATAATGACCCACAGCTGGAGCTTTTGGTCATCTGACCGAGGCCTTCCACTGGCTTACCCGTCCACCCCCTTTAAGGTTATAATTAATTGATTATAAAAGTGGGTAACTTCGGGAAAATATTTCAAGTTTTCTTCAAAACAAATATGATAAATATTTGATATTTGTCTTATCTGCTTCATTATATATTTGACCATGCGGATTTAGCGCCTTTTTGTGAGTAATAATATTAATATTATTATTCACAATAAGTAAAATTATAGTTAAAAATAATAACATTAACACTAAATGATAATTAATAATAATAATAATAAATTAGGTCGTCATTTACTGCAACTACAGCAAATAGCCAGCGGAAGGCCTCGGTCAGATGACCAAAAGCTCCACGGCGCGTCATCTAAGACCTGCGTCAGGAACCTAACCTAACAGCAAATAACTGAACTAAAATTCTGTATCAGTTGCTTTTCTGTTTTCCACATTTTATTAGCCATAACTGGCTCCTTGGGACAGTCATATACTTTTGGGTATAGTAAAAATCACTTAACATATATTTTATTGTCTTAATGCTGTAATTATATAATTAATCAATAAACATGTAAAATGACCTTAAACTTAAACGTAAAATTCTGGTTTAATAATTCTTCATTATGTAACCTAATATGTACTCAGAATATATTATGTCTACTGTTTAGAGTCCCATGGGGAGAGCAAAATATATATACTTTTTATATGTTCATAGTTTGTGCAGTGAGAGGCTTTCCCCGTTATAATATACAAAACCTACTTGATTGGACGTTCAGTGTAAAGTGCGTTGAGGTTTATCATTGGCTGGTTTATTGGGTTTAATCTTAAAATAGGGATTAAAGTAAAGTGTTAGTGTATATACACTGAGATACACATCTCTCAGTGTATATACACTGAGATACACACCTCTCAGTGTATATACACTGAGATACACACATCTCAGTGTATATACACTGAGATACACACCTCTCAGTGTATATACACTGAGATACACACCTCTGTGTATATACACTAAGATACACACCTCTCAGTGTATATACACTAAGATACACACCTCTCAGTGTATATACACTGAGATACACACCTCTCAGTGTATATACACTGAGATACACACCTCTCAGTGTATATACTCTGAGAGATACACACCTCTCAGTGTATATACACTGAGAGATACACACCTCTCAGTGTATATACACTGAGATACACACCTCTCAGTGTATATACACTGAGATACACACCTCTCAGTGTATATACACTGAGAGATACACACCTCTCAGTGTATATACACTGAGATACACACCTCTCAGTGTATATACACTGAGATACACACCTCTCAGTGTTTATACACTGAGAGATACACACCTCTCAGTGTATATACACTGAGATACACACCTCTCAGTGTATATACACTGAGATACACACCTCTCAGTGTATATACACTGAGAGTACACACCTCTCAGTGTATATACACTGAGATACACACCTCTCAGTGTATATACTCTTGAGAGATACACACCTCTCAGTGTATATACTCTGAGAGATACACACCTCTCAGTGTATATACTCTGAGAGATACACACCTCTCAGTGTATATACTCTGAGAGATACACACCTCTCAGTGTATATACACTGAGAGATACACACCTCTCAGTGTATATACACTGAGATACACACCTCTCAGTGTATATACTCTGAGAGATACACACCTCTCAGTGTATATACACTGAGAGATACACACCTCTCAGTGTATATACACTGAGATACACACCTCTCAGTGTATATACTCTGAGAGATACATACCTCTCAGTGTATATACACTGAGATACACACCTCTCAGTGTATATACACTGAGAGATACACACCTCTCAGTGTATATACACTGAGATACACACCTCTCAGTGTATATACACTGAGAGATACACACCTCTCAGTGTATATACTCTGAGAGATACACACCTCTCAGTGTATATACTCTGAGAGATACACACCTCTCAGTGTATATACTCTGAGAGATACACACCTCTCAGTGTATATACACTGAGAGATACACACCTCTCAGTGTATATACACTGAGATACACACCTCTCAGTGTATATACTCTGAGAGATACATACCTCTCAGTGTCATTATTGGTTGTATGTTATGTTGCAGTCTGATTATCTCAATATCACTTCTGCCAGAGTAAAATAGTGAGATATAGTTATATTATTTATTTTTTGTACCTAAACTAACCTAGCAAAATGTACGTTAAATAATATAGCCTAATTCCCTAACCCAACTAAGAATTTTTATGATTATCTTTCGTTAGCTGTCATGAACACTGCTTGATGTATATATATATATATATATATATATATATATATATATATATATATATATATATATATATATATATATATATATATATATATATGGGAGAAGCAAGCAATTTAGGTGACCTGAAAATAAGGTTCCTTTTATTATTAATAAAATGGAAATTAGAACATTTGAACAATTATTTGTTTACGAACAATACCGTTCAGTGTGATGGAAAAATATAAGATTGTGTCAACACATTCTAGGAATCGTATAGAAAAATATACATGATGGATGTGCAGGGGCTATACAGGGTGTGTATGATGGAGTGTAGATAATGAAGAGTTGTAATGGATCAACTGTAACTGTCAATGTAATAGTATCATCACCTCATTAATCACTGTAACTCTATTACCTCACTAATCAATGTAACTACCACCTCATTCATCAATGTAACTATCACCTCATTCATCAATGTAACTATCACCTCATCAATGTAACTATCACCTCATTCATCAATGTAACTATAACCTCATTCATCAATGTAACTATCACTTCATCAATGTAACTACCACCTCATTCATCAATGTAACTACCACCTCATCAATGTAACTACCACCTCATCAATGTAACTACCACTTCATTCATCAATGTAACTATCACCTCATCAATGTAACTATCACCTCATCAATGTAACTACCACTTCATTCATCAATGTAACTATCACCTCATCAATGTAACTACTACTTCATTCATCAATGTAACTATCACCTCATCAATGTAACTACCACCTCATCAATGTAACTACCACCTCATTAATGTAACTACCACCTCATCAATGTAACTACCACCTCATTAATGTAACTACCACCTCATTAATGTAACTACCACCTCATCAATGTAACTACCACCTCATCAATGTAACTACCACCTCATTAATGTAACTACCACCTCATCAATGTAACTACCACCTCATCAATGTAACTACCACCTCATCAATGTAACTACCACCTCAGTCATCAATGTAACTACCACCTCATCAATCAATGTAACTGTCACCTAATCAATTATTTACTAATAAAACAGCGAAGGCAGCAGCGTCACTCACAGTGTTTCAGGAACAATCCCCTTTGATCGCCTCACCTGAGTCTTACCTACACCTTGTATATACACCAGTATATATATATACTATATATACATGTATATATATAAATTGCGTAACTGATAAATTTTATCATGGGGTCGATTATATTTACGGGGAAGCGTTAAACCTGTAGGAGGAAGTATTTACACACTGAGAGGTATATTTCTCAGCGTATATATGCTGAAAGTTAATTCCTATTTTAAGGATTAAAGTATTTTTCTCTAATGGTGAAAGAATTACGTGCAGCTTTAATCACCCTGGTGTAGTCGATAGGCTTGAAACCCCCCTAACAGTAGGAGTCATACAGGTGATGGAGCTTTAAGGTGGAGGCGAATTATCAGGTGATTCCAACCTTTAAATACCGTAATATGAGCCTAAATATCTTAACAAATTTCAATACATAGAGGGAAGGCACTGGATATGCCGTGTCCAGAATAAAATACTACTTACTGAGCTGACAAACTCTTCTGTTTGTATGTGTAATTAGCACATTAATTATGCCTAAAATGAAAGAATTTAGTGGTCAAAATGCATTAGTGCAAAAAAAAAGGGAATTGTTCATCCTAACCCAATGAAAAAAAAATGGAGAAAAATATTGTTGTCATACTTTAAGGCTTAACATATGACGTTTTAATAACATGATAGTTGCCATGACTGTCGTCAGTCTTCTCAAGCAACAGAAGGTCATGTCAGGCCAAGTGTGTGTGTTATGCTGGCCATGGCATACAACAAGTCTATGCTGGCCATGGCATACAACAAGTCTATGCTGGCCATGGCATACAAGAAGTCTATGCTGGCCATGGCATACAAGAAGTCTATGCTGGCCATGGCATACAAGAAGTCTATGCTGGCCATGGCATACAAGAAGTCAAAATGCTCAAGCAGTTTATAATTGAGAAGCAACAACAAGCATACACTGCAACTGTCACCTCTCATAACGTTCCTCTGTATAGCGGGATTTTTCTGAAAATACCACTGACAAAAACTTTATCCAAAATTGAATATTATTATTACAATCAAAACTAAGCGCTAAACCCACAAGGTCACACAGCCAAAACTGAAAATCCCGAAGAAAAACCTTCATAATACACGCTATTAAATTTTAAATACACTCTTTCAATCGTATTTACAAAAAAAAAGAAATCACTATATAAAGGAGCTTCATGAAAGAGCTGACTATATTACATACATAAAAAATATGGTGTCCCCTACACTTCTGGGATTTATCACTTGGGGGATTATAAGTGGAAGGCATCAGCACTAATTCCCCATATATAGCCTGGTGGGAGGCTGTTTTCTCCTAGTGTACTAATGGCGCCCCTACTTTTCACTGTGGGGGGTGGGGGTGGCACTGTCTACCCAGTCTTTTGTTTTCGTAGGGAGTGATTGTGTGTGGGACCCCCACTTAAAGATACATTTCGTTGCTGTACGAAATATTAACTTTGGCACTTTATCACAAACTCCAAAACATATTTCGAATAACTCACATGCATTCCAAAAAAATGTATTTCTAACATGTACACATCTATACTTGGTAATTAACTCTTAGTTTAGATACAGCCACCTGAGGGAGTGGGATTCTATAACACTGTTGGGCTTTAATAAGGCTACTGAGTTTTATGATACTTCACCGGTTTTACTGGCTTTAATAGGTTTTAATGAGACAAGGGCTTGGTAGTGGTGGTGTTTGGTTTATCAGGTGAAATTTGAAAATTTATCTTGATGTTAAAAAAATATCCCGACACTAGAAATGAAAAAAAATCATACCGTTAGAAATCAGAAAATTTCCCTGACGTTAAACAAATTAAAATATTCTCGTGACGCTAGAAATTAGAAAATTTCTAATAATAATAATGTTTATTTCTACAAGTTCTTGATACAACTAATACAGACCTAGCTGGCATGTTTAGCATACTATATATTGAAAGCCCCTGGTTATGAAGAGCATTGCACGCGACTCAGGTTAATTTTGTTCCCCAGGATGCGACCCACAACTATCGTCTAACACCTAGGTGCCTACTTCCTGCTAGGTGAACAGGGAACAGGAAACATTCCCAACGTTTCGCCCATGCCGGGCTGGACCCCAAGGTTGCTATCAACCAAGCCAAGAGGCTTCCCTGGCCTACCAAAACTACGTTTGACACCTTATTGAAAAAACAAAGTGATGTGGAGATATTGTATATGTCAGCGTTTATATTAAAAGTTTCTGCTTATGTTGTTATTAGTCATATGATGACCCGCCGGTGGAACTTATGGTCATATGACCGAGGCCTTCTGCTGGCTTACCGGTCCACCCCTTTAAAAATTATGGTTATTATTTTTTAAATTCTGGTATTCCTGATGCCAGTGTCAGCAGCATCACTGCAGACTTGTCATGGTAACCTTGACATTATTAACATCTCTGCTGTCAAAATACAATGACTATATTTGTCAATGCAGTTATTAAAATACAATGTTCACTTCTGACAATACTATTCAAGTACAACTATTACTTCTGGCAATACTGTTGAGTCACATTAATTCTTCCTTCTGGTAATACTGTTGCTAATTGCAATTGTGGCAATACTGCTGCTAGCTATAATAATAATCTCTGCAATAATTTTATTACTCTTGGATATATAGACAGTCTGGCAATATTTATTTACTAGAAAATAAAATAAATATCATGGTAATACTGTTGAATAATATATCATTTTCCAACTAAAATTAATGCTAATATCTGTCGTTTCCAAAATACAGCATTTTCATTTTTTTTATATTGTACGTTACCCCTGTGGCCTGCTGACCCCTACACCTGGTTACTCGACATTAATCCATGTTTGTGCCTGTTGTTGTTGTTACGTTCACAGTGGAATAACTGACTATCTTCATCACCTTACGTATTCAACTAATCGTATGTGATGGAATGTGAGGGGAGACATTGCTGTTTCTACAATGTAATTATCATAGTGAATAATGTAGCCGCACACTGCGGGTGCTTCCACAATGTAACTATCTTATATAACAAATGTATATAAAAATTGGGTAGCAGCACACTGCGGTTGTATATGAGCATATTAAAAAGCCTCTGCGTGGTTCATAGGGAGTGGGGCCCAACCGCTGGGCCCATTTTGAGTTTCCGTAATATTTTGACTACCGTCCACGGGATGGTTATGGGGTGGAGACCATCCACAGATGGACATGAGGTGTATAACAAAATGATCAAGCTAGCTCAGACGGAGGATCGCTTGGTCTTGAGATAGTTAGCGACCATGAAGGAGTCGTGAAGGAGAGGTGGGAACTGGTCACTGTGAGGGGCGGCCTTGCTGCCCCCTGGACCCTGCTCCAGCAGCAAGTTGGAGATCCTTGATGGTGACCTGTGCGGGAAGACAAAGGTTAAAGTTAGTGGGGTGACCTGTGCGGGAAGACAAAGGTTAAAGTTAGTGGGGTGACCTGTGCGGGAAGACAAAGGTTAAAGTTAGTGGGGTGACCTGTGCGGGAAGACAAAGGTTAAAGTTAATGGGGTGACCTGTACGAGAAGACAAAGGTTAAAGTTAATGGGGCGACCTGTGTGGGAAGCAGATACTAAAATCAATGGGCAGAAATGTATGCCTCCATGTTATCTGCAATAAAAAAATGCTAAAGGCTCTCTCCGTCTCTCTGTCCCTGTACCACAGTGTCCACCATTTCATAACTTCACTCTTAATACGCAAGTCCATTGTTCAGTGCATATTTCTCACCATAATTTATCTCTTCCCCAAAATTTAATTTTTCTCATTTTTTTCTTTTACCCCTTCATTCATTTGCTCTCCTCGCCCACTCTAAACCCTTCTCTTGCTCTCAATATTCCCCCTAACAATGGGTATAGGTGGGACTGTTGTATGTGTACTCGCCGAACTGCGCTTGTGGAGGTCGCCAGACTCGACTTCTGGCTTCGCCTCTTAGTTACTTTGATTGGTATCACTGATCTCTGGCCTCTTGGGCCTTATAGCTCCTCCTGAAGCTGTGTATTGAGTCTGCCTCTACCAAGTCATTCCACTTTTCTACCAACCTAAGACTAAAGAATTGCTTCCTCATATTTTGTGTGAGTGCAGGCAAGCGACGCACCTGACGACGGAGTATCGGTGGGTGTCAGTGGGACTATGGTGTGGTCTAGGGTAGCAGGTACACGAGCAGACGGTAGCCACGCTAGTGAAGGACCCAACACGACCCTCTCCCACCTCAGAGCCATGTGTCCCTGCTAAAAGCTTCCCGTTGATGGCCATCAGTTCCCCATCCAGGGTGACGACAGACTGGGAGGCGTCCTGCATCTCATAGTCTCCAGCCTTCACGTCCTCAGTGTTCCTGAGGTGACAGCAAGGAAACAATGATCAAGTTTAAAAATACTGGAAGAAATGATCATTTAGCGCTCTCTACAATAAAACTCTCACACTGCCACATTCACACATACTACACATACAAGAATAATACATACTGAGTACAATAATTAACACTGCCACAAGATACACCAATAAACAAATTCCAACAAAGTTAAATTATCCTCAGTTGATTCATAAGAACATCAAATATACATAACTAAAAGTCCTCGAACAGTTCCTCAAGGTCTCTAGGTACCCCGAGGCAAATAACAACCATATCTGAATCTAAAAGGTCGAAATTGCGAGCACAGTTAAAATGTCATAAGCAGCAGCTCACCACAAGTTGCCCAGAGAGAAGGTGACCATGGGTAAAGTGTGTGTGCTGTATGGTCAATCCATAGTGACAATTCTTGTGGAATGAGAACCAAACTGCAAATCCTCGCACAGGAGGTGTTGATGCAAGAGAAAAGGTTATTGGGTAAGGGGAAAGGTTTTAAGAAATACTACAGTCACAACTATTTAAACTCAAGCGACCTTTTCAAAGGAATAATGAGTGACTCACATTGTCATGAAGCGAAGGACAAGAAGGTTGATGGAGGCGGCGACGACGGTGAGGCCGAAGAGAATGAACACGAGGGAGAGAGCCACATATCCCGGCTTGGTGGTGAGGGCATTGTCCTTCTGCAAGGAGAGGATGAGGATCCGTTAGTGTGATGTCAACATTGTTTCCCATTTAATGAGTGTATTAATCGCCTCTGCGAATCTATGTCGGGTACTGCTTGACAGCAGACCGAATTTTGATTAGATATAGGAAAATTCCTGGTTGCAACCGATGCTAAACTAACAGAATGCCACTTTACATATTCCATTAGACGATGAGATAATCTTAACCCCAAGTTACTGAAGATGCCATGCTTCTGCTTTAGGTTCATGCGTTATGCATGTTACTTGCTCTGGCATCTAGTGTACCTGGAGGGCTACGAAGTCGCCGAAGCCGATGGTGGTGAGCGTGATGAAGCAGTAGTAGAAGGCATCGATGTAGTTCCAGTTCTCGTAGTGGGAGAAGACAGCAGCTCCGGCGGTCATGACGATGGAGGAGAGTGTCCCTGTCACACACAGCTGGTTCACATCCGTGGCCTCAGTAGTAGCACACCCCAGCATCTTCTTCATCTGTCTCAAAACACTTGTCGTCAGTAGAGTGGGTAGTAAGTGTAATTACACACCATATCAAGGGTGGGGTTAGAACCCGCGATCAGTCATAAAACTCCAGACCATCGCTAAGTGGCTAACGCGTCGGTCTGGAGTTTTATGACTCTGACCGCGGGTTCTAACCCCGCCCGTGGTATGGTTTGTTTGCAATCGTGCCATTACGATTTTGTGAGTTAAGTGTAATTACCTTTAATAATACTAATAATAATAATCTTTATTTCGACAAGTACATGATACAACTAATAGAGACCTAGTTGACATCATACTATAAAAAAATCTGATTAAGATGAGCAATTCAGGCACCTTAAATTGTCTCCCAGGGAGCAACTACACAACTGTCTGCTAACAACTAGGTACCTACCTACTGTTAGGTGAGCAGGGGCAGTAGATGTAAGGAAACGTCCAACTTTTCACCCGTGCCGGGGAAGGAAAACGTATGTTGGTGAAACCATACCACGGGTGGGGTTCGAACCCGCGGTCACAGAGTCTCAATCGTGTCATTACGATTTCGTGAGTATGTTGGTGGTGTCGCGACTTCAGTGTTTAATCTATCATATTCAAGTGATTGCAGCCCTTACTATGACAGATTAATCAGAGTACTGTAACACTGCTTGAGGCTCACTGGTGTGTCCAGTGTTATGAGAAACATGGGTTACGGTCTTGCAGGCTTCCTGACGTTATGAAACTTCTGTAGTCGAGTGGTTTAAGGCGTCAATTTGTCAGCTATCCACATTCGTGAAGAGCTGACAGGCTTGGGTTCAAGTCCTGCTGGTTGCCATACTTCTTTGTATATGTGTTTGCTTCTTTATATTTATATATATACATAGTTTCTGAAATTAACCAGTAATGGTTGTATGGCGCTAGGCTCGGCTGCTGTTCCCTTCTCTTAATGTTTGGTAAACTCGGATAAATTTGGCTAATTGACGTTAATATAACCTATATAGCATATATAAACCAACTGCTTCAGGCATTTACAACAAAACTGAAACGTAAGTGTTAGGAGGATTTACTGCAGAAAACTCCACACCAGCTGGAAATATACTCGTATTCAAACGTTGGGTTCAAGGTAAACATACAATGCAGCGTAACTAATAATGTTAATATAAAAAAAATATTCAGAACTTCTTACACACCTTCTTGATAATGATGGAGGTGCATTTGTTGAGACGTTCACCTATGGACTGGAACATGACCATGCCGAGCGGGATCCCCACCACAGCATACACTATGCAGAAGGCCTTCCCTCCCACCGTCTCAGGAGTAGAGTGACCGTAACCTTCACACATAGTTATATTGTTAGGCTTAAAACTTATTGACATTGCCATGCAAAATATGTAAGACACACTGCGTTATCTAATTATTGTATTCAAGGGGAGGAGCTAAATAGATAGAGGTCATACAGTGCCTGGTAAATTGGGAGGTAATCATATTTCATCCAATTAATGTGATATTACCTGCAATTCACTGGATGGAGAGCCATTTACAGGCATCAAGGCATAACCCCTGAAGCTGTGAACCTAATGATAATACAATTACAAGCAAATGGTCTTACCGATCATGGCGACGACCACAGTGACGAAGTAGAGAGCTCCTGCGAACTTCCACTGCGGACCTGCCTTGTGTGGCTGATTCTCTATGATCACCGTCTCTATTAGCTTGTACTCTGACCCACTGATGTTGTACTTCCCTTGTAGATGCTGCCGCACGTCTGATATCAAGGTAATTACATTATTACATTCATGACGCTCAACTTAGAGGTGTTATCGCTGGTTAAGTCTACATAATGTACCATTGTTGTATGCTTATTGCGTCTATTTTACCCCTTAGAACCATTGAATAAAGTTATACTACGGAATGTAAATATGTGGGAGGACGGTATCACCTATTAAATCATTACTACATAGCACAGGATTTATACTCTGGGGGATGTATTTCTCTCAAGGTATATATGCTGTTTTTTTATAATCTCTGTTTTAGGGATCAAAATATTCTTGCCTGGTAGTGAACAGATTACCGTGTAGCTTTCCCTCGTGCGGTCAATAAATAAGCTTAAAACCCCATTAACTAACCAACCAGTACTACATAGATCAAAGGATACATACACCGAGGTCCAATTCTCTCAGAATATATGTATATGCTGAGTTTAATCCCTATTGTAGAGATTAAAGTATTCTTTTCTGTTGGTGGAAAGGTTACTGTGCAGCTTCAATGACCCTAGCGTAGTCGATATGCTTGAAACCCTATTTACCAGCCACTACCAGTACATAGATGTGTACTTGGTAACCGGCTGTTAGAAATACACAATATGAGTTACACTATTCATCAATTTCACAGGTCGTGAACCACTAGCTGTATTTTAATACCAACGTCAAACTCTAACCACCACCATATTCTTTGCCCCATCTCGGTAACTAGCTGCCTGTGTCAAATGCTTGAGAGGAATGGTACTCACCAGGATAATACACAAAATAAAAACATGTTACCCAATATCAGTGCATTCACTCATATTAAAAAATAAACATTATTAAACACAATTTTTTTGACTGTACATAAGGATTACAAAATGGCATGAATTAACATTTTTTGATTTAAAAATGCATTTGGGTTTGCAAATAGGTAAGTGATTTTATGTGAACTAGATAAAGCAGATATTGGTGGCCTACTGTTACACTGGGTCCTTGGTTACCATACTGACAGATAGTTCGTTGCAGTGTTTCACTATATATACACCATCAAGTGTATGTCTCTCACTGTATATATACCGAGGAATTTACGTTGATAATACCTACTTTAAGGATTAAGTCATTCTTGACTGGTGGGGAACAGGTGACTTAAGCCTTAATGACCAACCAACCAAAAAATGCCACTTAGCAATTCTCAAGGCGGTATACTAAGTCCCACATTGTTTAGTAAGCCAATCAACGCCCTACTGAAAACAATTACAGATAATCCCATGATAATTTCGAGTTGGCAAGCCCTTCTATTTATATATAGACAGTCACTGATGGTACTGGCTATGTCATATATTAAGGAAAAAAAAAAACGCCCTTGAAGGGGACAGTGAAGAACAGCTGATCCAAGAAACTGGAACTATCTTTTCCTTCCTTAGATCAAACTGACTGACTCCCATTCCCCAGGAATTGTATGGACCCTACGGATTTAGCGTTTCCCCATGAGTATTAATAATAATAATATTTTATTATTACTTTTATTTTTATTACTATTATTATAAGAAATAAGGTGTTTAAAGGCACACTGATAACTGTAAAAGTGGACCACCAAAATTCAAGTTAGCATCAGGTCTATTGGCAATATTTTTTAATAATATATGCAGTAACATCCTAATTACAGTATGCTAATGGATCACCATGCAACTGCTTTTGTCCTGCAAAACAGTAAAGACATTGATTAATTTGAAAAAGAATATATAAGAAATAAAGCCTTGAGAATTATATTTGATTCTCCCATAACTGCTAAAATATTTAATGAGGGGAAATTAAACGTATGTAGCGTTAATGATAGAATATGTGAAATCTATCTCATGATGGGACTGAAGTTTCTGCCTGGCGATCAAGACTTTTCTCTCATGTGAATTGTTAAACACCACAAAACGAGGGAATCAAAATGCATTCAAATAATAATCCACATTCATTAAAATATTTACAGGAACTAAACGCTTCCCTGACACCACCTTGCTACAGAATTATCATCTTCAACACTGCTAAATTCAATAATCTCCAGCACATACATAATTTGCAAAATTAGTTACATCACAGATTATCCTTATTTATAGAGCTATATAGTCCAAGATGTGAATGTAACATGCTAGTTCATGCTAGTTTCCGAAGCAAGACATTAATGTATGAAATATTGAGAAAAGAATTTAAGTCAAACTTTTTTGATTCCCCTCTCACATGCCTCTCTGAGAACACCATAAAGTTTATGCATTGGCTAAACTAGTAATAGATATAGAGAATGTTGAATATAATTTTGAATTGTCAAACAAGTTTGAAAAGTTTTATCAGAAAAGAACTAAAAAAATGAGTTTGGAGAATCTAGAGGAGTGAATATAAGAAGTTACAGACTCATTGGACTTTATAATGAAATTATTCAAGCAGAACAAGTTTATGGAGGAAGTAACAAGATCAGTAGACTACGAGATGTTGCAACTTCTAGACTAAGGTCAGTCTATAAGTATCTCTAGCAGTTTGTATGGAGATGTTAATTATGTGCAATGTAAATTATATGAACCAAAACATGGACACCATAAGAAAATGTTAAAAAATTCTACCCTTTAGCGATAAATCTTAATAAATCCTACAGCAAATTGAAAATCTCTTTATTGTTATTGATATCTAAAATTTTAAGCTTTTATCCATATTTTTATCAGCTAGATATATCAAACATTATATTAAAATAGTATAATGTTTAAGTTCTCCCAGTGATATTGTTGATAATGTTAAGATATCTGAAATGTTAAGACTGTATCCACATACTGCATTACCTAGATATTTAACAATTTGATGAGACTACTCTATGAAATAAATTTGAAATAGCTAAAATAATTAATCTCAAAGGCATGTGATTCCGACCCATTATTAATTCAACTCCTAGTAGTACAGGAAACACTGATTTTATGATCAATTCACGAGGACAGCTAAATGAACATGACAAACTGTCAAATGGCTTTAATAACCAGGTTTATTAGTACTAAAAGATGGATGCCAAACAAAAAAAAACACATTCAGCTGTAAACCCTTGTTTACCAAAAGTACTATAACAATATTTATTCTGCATTCTGGTGGGGCAAACAAAATCTCCGTTATACCTTAAAATCAACCATGACTTTTTATATATTAGCTAATTTTACAAAATTTAGAGTAACATGCAATTAGTGAGTAGTCGAGACAAGCGATCCTTATCATAGGCACTCAAGCTGCTTGTATCCATAAAAACTGCAGGCAAAAAAAATAGGAACACATTTCTAGCTACAACTTAACTAGAACTTAGCACATAGGATCTAACATTCAATAATCTGTAGTCTCTCGGCCTCGGTGTCAGACTCGAGAGCATCGAACACTGCGGCACCGATCAGAAGGTAGGTGAACGTACAAACAACCAGTGACAGCGTCCGAACATTCTGCTGTCGCATTCTGGCATCGGCCTCCACCTCGATCTTCAGCGCGGTGGCTGTTGATAAACAAGGTCTTCAAGCCGATCCACCCGCGACCAAGATCTCTTGGTCGATCTTCCTGCCACCAAGATCTTTCAATTAAGACTGGTCAAGATCTTCAAGCCGATCCACCCGTGACCAAGATCTTTCAAGATGATCCACGAAGATCTTCAAGGTGATCCACCAAGATCTTCAAGGTGATCCACCAAGATCTTCAAGCTGATCCACCAAGATCTTCAAGGTGATCCACCAAGATCTTCAAGGTGATCCACCAAGGTCTTCAAGCTGATCCACCAAGGTCTTCAAGCTGATCCACCAAGATTTTCAAGCTGATCCACCAAGGTCTTCAAGCTGATCCAATAAGATCCACCTGCAGCAGTGTGTGGATAACTCCCACTGATGACCTGCCGTTAATTATCTGGTTTATAACTTTCCTGCAAATTTCTGAATTAAACTTATATCACAATTTTGTATTGCTCATTACACTTGACACTTCTTCACCACCTAGGTAACTAATTAAAGTTCTAAGACCACTAAAACACTCCAGTATCAACAAGCAGGTACAAAAACACTTCCTCAAAACCACTTTAATGCACTAAACTTCACTTTTTAGACGTTGGATAATGGCGGTGTAAGTCTGTGGGTCACCACCGGACTCACAGAGGTGCCAGGAGCCACACAACACCGGTTAAACAAGAGACAGGAGCCACATAGGTATGTTAGCAGGTGTGTGGTGCATCAGCTGTGTGTGTTTACATGTGTGTGGGAGAGAGCATGCGCCTTGCCTCTCATACCAGATCAATACTCACTCTACACTATTTAGGTACCACCATCCTCCTCCCTTCTCCTGTCTCTGGGATTTATTATTAATGTAACGTTGTAATTCATGTCGCAAGCTTATGTAACTGGATAAAATAAAATGGAACATAAGGATCAGCTTGGAACTGAAAGGGACCCCAGTATTAAGCCAACATATGTATACGGTATTAAGTTGATCTCTTGTTGTATTTTCTCTATGTGAATTCGTCTGTGCTATTTAATAGTTTTTTTACATTTTTATAATTATAATTCATGCATAACATTTTTTTTAAGATTTATCTTATTCCATTTTAAAATATTTGCAGATAAAAATATGAAAAGCCCAACTCTCCTGCCTCCTTTATCTAGTTTCTGCACTTTCCACCTGTTTACAGATAAGCTTTTTAATAAAAAGAAAAGTATTTGTGATTATAGTGCAGCGAGTCTTGTTTCCTGCACTCATTATGTAGGTCAGTGCCATGCGAGAGAAGAAGGGATACCCCATTGTGGATTTTGTGTTCAGTCCTTCAATGTTTACGTGCGATAACGTGAGTAAACCTCTTCTGGTTGGCTACAAACTTTGAACGCTGGTGTATCTTACTGAGAAGACTCAGGGTGGTAGTGGACTGTGTAGATGCCACTTTTATAAGGTGTGATATAGGTTTTCAAGTGATATCTTGAGAACATCTCTCCTGATCAGCTTCAAGGTAAGTTTAACTAGGTACAGGTACACATAAGTACAATTATCATAGTGTAAATTACCTAAGATAATGCAAAAAAGTTAGACAAAATGACTTATTTCTATTGAGGTCCTTCAAAGAATGATGCCAACAGTATTTGGTGTTCCCAGGTGGTCACCAGTCCAAGTATGTGACCAAACTCAGTGTTACCTGGACAGGGTTTAGGGGGTCAACGCCCCCGCAGCTCGGTCTGAGACCAGGCCTCATGGTGGATCAGGGTCTGATCAACTAGGCTGTTACTGTTGGCCGCACGCAAACTGACGTACGAACCACAGCCCGGCTGGTCAAGTACTGACTTTAGGTGCTTGTCCAGTACCTTCTTGAAGACAGCCAGGGGTCTATTGGTAATCCCCCTTATGTATGTATATTGCTTAGCTTCGCTGATCAGACGAGAAGCGTCCAACATGGTGTGGATGTTGACCCAAAGCTCACGGGCCTTACAGAATGATTTAGTTTATTATTAAACTTTATAAGTGCCATTACGTTAAATTTTATTTAAAAATTTGTTTTTTTGTGCAATAACTTGCTATTGCCTGTCCTAAACGGCTTCAAGCTTGCAATGTTAAGTTATTGCATCTAACCAGAAGAAGGTTCAATAAAAAAAAAATTTATATAGGTGCAAATTTGCCAATTTAATAACTCGATTAAGGGCAGAAATTATTGGTTTCTGTGCGATAAATAGAGAATGCCACGTCTGATTGACTTCAAACTTATAATGCAGGTGTAATTTGCAAATTGGAAAATAGGGTTATTGAAGTTTTTTTTTTTTAATAAATTTAAAAAATGTGCTCTAGCATTGCTTCATCTAGTCTCACTGTGTACAGTTTCAAGTGTCACTATATATAGAGTTTCAGTCATGGTATGTTCAAGTTTAATACACAGCATAAAATTGACCCGATAAATTATTATTATTATATGGGGAGGATAGCTCTAATTCCTTTTGTCATGTAGATTATTCCTGAAATCTACATGAAATTGTTGAGTTTAAGACTGCGTGTTAACAATTTTCATTACCATTGCCCAGGTTTGGGCAACATTATTCCCGGACTTAATAAGACCCTTAACAACCAAGCAAGTTCAACGATGGACCCTTAACAACCAAGCAACATCAACGATGGACCCTTAACAACCAAGCAACATCACGATGGTCCCTTAACAACCAAGCAACATCACGATGGACCCTTAACAACCAAGCAACATCACGATGGTCCCTTAACAACCAAGCAACATCACGATGGACCCTTAACAACCAAGCAACATCACGATGGTCCCTTAACAACCAAGCAACATCACGATGGTCCCTTAACAACCAAGCAACATCACGATGGTCCCTTAACAACCAAGCAACATCACGATGGTCCCTTAACAACCAAGCAACATCACGATGGTCCCTTAACAACCAAGCAACATCACGATGGTCCCTTAACAACCAAGCAACATCACGATGGTTCCTTAACACCCAAGCAACATCACGATGGTCCCTTAACACCCAAGCAACATCACGATGGTCCCTTAACACCCAAGCAACATCACGATGGTCCCTTAACAACCAAGCAACATCACGATGGTCCCTTAACAACCAAGCAACATCACGATGGTCCCTTAACAACCAAGCAACATCACGATGGTCCCTTAACACCCAAGCAACATCACGATGGTCCCTTAACACCCAAGCAACATCACGATGGACCCTTAACAACCAAGCAACATCACGATGGATAAATATTTCATTTTGAGAACTAAATTTTTACTTGGCCACAACTTTTGTTTAGTCACCAGGGAGAAAGTTTCACCTATATTGTACTTACGGAATGGAATATAAATTAGAAAAATAATGTTATTATTTTATATGATAAATTAACATTTATTCCACGAGTGCCACAGTGCTGTGCAAGCTGCAGTCAGTGCAATTAGTATGATACACAGTAGATAACATTACTTTACCTAGTCTAACTAGTCTTAGACTAGCTGTGCTAGTATAACCCAGCTGAACCAGCTTAGCTTCTGTCGAATTTAAGTGTATTTACCTTGGAAACAAAAGTAAGCTACTGAAATACGACCCAAGTGACCGCCATGTTGAATTATGTGTTCTGAATTAATTAATTCCCCACACCATCTCATAATGAAATACTTCCCAGTCATAACTTGATTCCCGCCACCCTCAACCCACTGTGAGTCATCCACCACCAGTGAGACAGTACACACAATACTCTTTTTTTTTAATTTGCTTTGAAAATCAGCTTTGGGTAAAGTTTTCCCCGTACTTCGGTGTCAAGGATCCCAATGGAAATAAGTCACTTCGACTTTTTTGCGTTATCCTAGGTAATTTACACTATGTTTGATAATTGTACTTATATGTATCTGTGCCTAAATAAAATCACTTACTAAACAGAGCGTCATACGGCGTAAGGTGTCAGTAGCTTGAAAAATCTCAGGAAGAAAGAGCAGAAAAACCTCTGGGGTCTGGCGTCGTTAATGGAGTATCCGAGTGTTTACTCAGGGAGTAAGACGTTTTGCTCTGCCGGTGTTTAAACCTGGGGTCCACCTGATCTAACTTGGTAATTTTATGTTCCACTTTCTCCTCAGGGAGGAAACATGTTTTTTTTTCTAATTCCCGCCCGTATTTAGGCAACATATTTTTACTGGACTCCTTGTTGGGTTTGTAAGGGCCGGTGACAGCTTAAGCCATATCATGGCCTTCCCGATGTACGGAATAAGTAAGTTTAATCAGGTATACACAAATACAGTTACAAATATTATCATACATAGCAGCATATGTGTAGAGAACCATCCAGGATAACCCAAAAAAGTCAGACAAAGTGACTTATTTTTATTGGGAATATTGGCCAAAGCTGGGCAATAAAAGAAAATGGAATGGTCGTCCCTTTGTAAATAAATAGAGAAACTAGAATTTTCTAATTAGATCAGGTGGATCCGCTTGACAATCCCCAGAAGAGCGAGACACTCACACTTCAGATGAATTTATTAACCGGCTTCCCGCCAAAACCGTTAAAGAATTTTCCGCAGAGTGGAAAAACGGATCTGGCTAAAATAAGCCGATGACAGGTGCCCCTCCTGTAATGTGCCCTGCGGGCAAAGTAAGATGAGAACAAGCGTCCCAAAGAGAACGAGGAAAATTTGTCTCTGATGCTCAGGCAAGAGCGAGACATTCACACTCAACGAAGGCTGGCGCGGGAGTCCATTTTTTCCGGACTTCCGGGAGGCAGGAATCAATATGCAGTCCGTACTGTGGTGGAGCACTACCTACTGTGGTGCCCCCGTTACCACTCTGAACGGACTTCTCCGTGCGGCCTTCCGCGCATTCGGGGTGCAGTCTTTAACCCTACCTCTCAATGGGGACCCCTCAAGGAAGGTTCTTGATGCTGGTGAGGGTCTCTTGATCTAGGGAATTAGATCTGTGCTCCAGTTCCCTGAATTAAACCTGAATACCTTTCCACATTCCCCACTGGCGCTGTATAATCCTACGGGTTTAGCTCTTCCCCTTGATTGCAATAATAATTACCTCAATGGGGAGGGGTTTGACCCTCCAGACCGTCAGGAGACCTTGGCCTGTACCTGCGCATTCTTGCTGGCTTTAGGGACATATAATACACACAACTATTAGTCAACTTCCTTCCACTTTGGCCGAGGTTCCTTTTCCGAGCGCTGAAAGGCAGGGCTCGATACGGCGTACGCTGTTAGTGGCCCTATAAACAACTACAATCCTGGGACTTCTGCTCCAGCCTTCGTCGGGTGTGGACGTCTCTCTTTCACCTATCAGTGACAAATTTCCCCCGTTCTCTCTGGGACACTTGTCCTTATCTACTCTGCCCGCCGGGCACATTACAGGAGGGGCACATGTTCATCGGCTTACTTTTAGCCAGCTCCTTTTCTCCGTTCTGCCGATAATTCTTTAAGGGTCTTTGGTGAGAAGCCGGTTACTGTAATCAGGTGAGGGTGTGGGTGTCCCACTCTGTTGGGGCTTGACAAGGACGTCCACCGGATCTAATTGGAAAGTTCAAGTTTCTATTTGTATTTACAAAGAAACTTTTGTTACTTTTCTTTCATCGCCCAGTTTTGGGCAGCAAATTTTCCCCGAACATCGGGAAGCCGGGTTTGTTACGGCTTACACTGTCAGTGGCCCTTATAATAATAATAATAATAATAATGGACTTCTGCGCCAGCCTTCGTCGGGTGTGGACGTCTCTCTCTCGCCTGAGTATCAGTGACAATTTTTCCCCTTTCTCTCTGGGACGCTTGTCCTCATCTATTTTGCCCGCCGGGCACGCTACAGGAGGGGCACTTGTTCATCGGCTTACTTTTAGCCAGCTCTATTTTTTCTGCTCTGCGGATAATTATTTAACGGTCTTTGGTGGGAAGCCGGTTACTGTACTCAGGTGAGGGTGTGGGGGTCCCGCTTTGCTGGGGCTTGACAAGGGGGTCCACCGGACCTAATCGGAAACTTTCAAGTTTCTATCTATTTACAAAGGAACTTTTGTTCCTTTGTAAAGTGGCGGGAGACGGAGGACGTACGTGCACCCTTCTGAAAAAGGAAGCGTTCCATTACGTTCTTCTGTCAGCCGCCAGGACTCCATGCGGGCTGCATCACTTTTGAACAGGGGGAAGTGGCGGGAGATGGAGGACGTATGGGCACGCTTCTGAAAAAGGGTGAATTCCATAACGTTATTCTGTCATCCGCCAGGACTCCATGCAGGCTTCTTCTTTTGAGCGGAGGAAGTGGTGTGAGACGGAGGACGTATGTGCACCCTTCTGAAAAAGGAAGCGTTCCATTACGTTCTTCTGTCATCCGCCAGGACTCCATGCGGGCTGCATCACTTTTGAACAGGGGGAAGTGGCGGGAGATGGAGGACAGCCTTGGACAACACATCTTCATCGTACCATCGAGAAGTCGGGCTCGATACGGCTTAGGCTGTCAGTGGCCCTGATAACCCCAACGAATAATAATAATAATAATATCTTTATTTACTTTTACTACCAGTACATGTACATGGTATACAGACCATAGCTGACATCAATGACATACTACTATATAGAAAGTCCCTTATGCTGAGCATTTCGCGCAAATTAGGTCAATTTTGTCCCAGGATGCGACCCACACCAGTCCACTAACACCCAGGATGCGACCCACACCAGTCCACTAACACCCAGGATGCGACCCACACCAGTCCACTAACACCCAGGTACCCATTTTAAACTGATGGGTGAACAGGGACAGGAACAGTATGTGTCTTATGGAAACACGTCCCTAATGTTTTTCAGCCGTACCGGAGGAGATTCGATCTCCGGACCTCAGATTGTGAGCCGAGTGCGCTAGCGATCGAGCTGAGGGACACCCTTATAAACCAAACAAAAATAAAAGAAGCTTTCGTACTTCTAGTTAAGTAAGGAATAAGGATTTTATTTCTCTGCATAGTTTACAATGTGTAATTACAGTTTTGATTTGCTAAGTACAAAGAAAGTCACTATCAGCCACTATTCAACTACAACTACACGTAAATACATAACCCCTGTGGTTTAGCGCTTCTATTTGATTATAATAATAATACACGTAAATACTGTTACATAAATTATCATACATAGCAGCATGTGTAAATTACCCAGGATAACCTAAAAAAGTCAGTGTGACTTATTTCCATTGAGGTCCTTATGTATATCTGTGCCTAAATTATTATTATAACCAGAAAGAAGCGCTAAACCCACTTGTGCCCAAATAAAGTTATTAAGGCGTAAACTGTCAATGACGCTTACAAAGCCAAGGAGGAGCTCGCTCCTTCCTGGTAGTAAGTTTGATAACCTCTCACCAGACGTTTTGTGACCATTACGGGTTTGCCGCTGCTTTTTATAATGAGGGCTCCTCAAGCAAGGTTCCTTGATTATGAGGGAGGGGCTTTTGATCCAAGGAATTGGGCCAGACTTTCCCTTCCCTGGATTGAATCTTTCTCGCTCATTTTTAACTGGTTTACCTGGAGAGAGTTCCAGGGGTCAACGCCCCTGCGACCCTGTCTGTGCCCAGGCCAGGTAGTGTTAATGGTTCAAGATAACCCAATAAAGTCAGTGCATCATCATTGGAGTCTTTTAACCTTCTTCCCCAGGTTGCAACCCACAACAGGCTGAGGGACTGATTACCTCAAACTCCTCTTCATCTTTCACTGTTCTTCTCTGTATTGGACTGAAGAAGCCACTGGCTGGCAAAACGTTTCCATATTGAAGATTCCTAAATGTTGCAGAAGTGTCTCAGTCTTCAACTAGTTGCTCTTGATCTAGAGAATTGGATCTGTGCTCCAGTTCCCTGAATTATTTGGTAGACGCAAATCTATCGGACATTATCCTGACAGGCGATAAATGACATGCCCATGCACTCTGCCCCAGGCCCAGACACATGGAACTCCGTGTTCATCAAGAATTGCAAGAAGCCCCTATCACGTGCCCTTAACATCTTAGGGAAAGGAAGCATGGACACTGGAGTCGTCCCACAGCTGCTAAAAACAACAGACATAGCCCCACTCCACAAAGGGGGCAGTAAAGCAATAGCTAAAACTACAGACCGATAGCGCTAACGTCCCATATCATAAAAATCTTAGAAAGGGTTCTAAGAAGCAAGATCGCCACTCATCTAGATACCCATAAATTACACAACCCAGGACAGCATGGGTTTAGAGCAGGTCGCTCCTGTCTGTCCCAGTTACTGTACAAACGAAATGCAGATGTTATATACACAGACTTTGCAAAAGCCTTTGACAAGTGTGACCATGGTGTAATAGCACACAAAATGCGTGACAAAGGAATAACAGGAAAAGTTGGTAGATGGATCTATAATTTTCTAACAAATATAACACAGAGTAGTAGTAAACAGAGTAAAGTCTGAGGCGGCTACCGTGAAAAGCTCTGTTCCACAAGGCACAGTACTTGCTCCCATCCTGTTCCTCATCCTCATATCTGACATAGACAGGGATATTATCCACAGTACCGTGTCTTCTTTTGCAGATGACACCCGAATTTGCATGACAGTCTTCTCCACTGAAGACACTGCAAGACTCCAAGCAGACATCAACCAAATCTTTAAATGGGCCGCAGAAAAAAATATGAAATTCAATGATGAGAAATTTCAATTACTCCTATATGGAAAACATGAGGAAATTAAAATTACATCGGAGTATAAACCAAATTCCAACCACACAATAGAGCGAAAAACTAATGTAAAAGACCTGGGAATGATCATGTCGGAAGATCTCACTTTCAAAGACCATAACATTGTATTAATCACATCTGCTAGAAAAATGACAGGATGGATAATGAGAACCTTCAAAACTAGGGATGCAAAGTCCATGATGACACTCTTCAGGTCGCTTGTTCTATCTAGGTTGGAATATTGCTGCACACTAATGGCACCTTTCAAGGCAGGTGAAATTGCTGACCTAGAAAATGTACAGAGAACACCTCAATTACTGTGAACGCTTGAAAGTTCCTAAACCTGTACTCAGTAGAACGCAGGCAGAAGAGATACATGATCTTATACACTTGGAAAATCCTAGAGGGATTAGTATCAAACTTGCATACGAAAATCACTCCCTATGAAAGCAAAAGACTCTGCAGATGATGTAACATCCCCCCAATGAAAAGCAGGGGTGCCACTAGCACGATAAGAGACAACACAATAAGTGTCAGGGGCCCAGGACTGTTCAACTGCCTCCCAGCATACATAAAGGGGATTACCAATAGACCCCTGGCTGTCTTCAAGTAGGCACTAGACAAGCACCTAGTCAGTACTGACCAGCGGGGCTGTGGTTCGTACGTCGGTTTGTGTGCGGCCAACAGTAACAGCCTGGTTGATCAGGCCCTGATCCACCATGAGTCCTGGTCACAGACCGTGCCACGGAGGCGTTGACCCCGGAACCCTCACCAGGTACTCCAGGTAAATACCTTCTACATTTCCCCCCACAGGCGCTGCATAATCCTATGGGTTTAGCGCTCCCCCTTGATTATAATAATAATATAATAGGTTTAGTGCTTAGTTTTGATTGGAATAATAATACAAATAATATTAATAGGAGCTATATAACCCCTATGGGTTTAGTGCTTCTCTATGAACATAATTTATTTGGCTAGAAAAATACCAAAATTCTAAGCTTATTTATTGTGTGTCTTCACCTTATGGCCTGTATGGGTTTAGTGCTTATTTGTAATACAGTATACAGAGTAATAAAAATGTTTAGTTTTGTCCTGTAGAAATTATTTGAAAAGCGATTTATCTACCCTAGCATTGCTAAGATTTGATATCTGAGGAATTTCATAACTTAATTAAATTTTCAGGTTCGAAGATGTCTCATGGCAGTGGCTTCAGTGGCACTGGCAAGCTCAGACAGTTCATGTGCATAGAATATCCAGGACTCGTGGAGAATGTTGACAAGATGATTGAAACATTGGGCGGAATTCAAAAAATATCAGAGGTAAACTAATTCAATGAGCAGTGTTAAAAATACTTTTAAGGAATTTAGAGATATCCTAGGTTAAGCCATCATAACATGTAGATTATGTATTGTATGTCTATATTTACATGTAATATGATAAAAATATGAATAAAAAATTCTTATATATGATGTACAAAACCTTTATTCTTATTGATACATGCCTAAAAAAATGAGATGAGGGAAATTGTTGCTGTTGCATAATATATTGCTGAAATAAACCTTGCAATATTAAAAGACATAACAATTTAGACACTCCAAATTGTACATTATTTTGAATAAGATAAATAAAGAATTACTCAAACATATTTTGCAATACTGCACTTCACAATTTTATAAAGTTTAAATAGAAAAGTTTTTTTTAATTTCTAGTATAGTACTGTATTATACAATATATAGTGTAAGATCAAAGATAATAAAAAAATATTGCTTATCTATTATACTGTTTCATCAATGATCATTCAAGTTAAACAAATCATGGTACAGGTGGGGATTGAACTCACGGTAAGTGAGTTGTAAAACTCCAGGCCGGCAGGTAAGCCACTTGCCGCGAGTTCAGTCCCCACCCGTCCCGTGGTTTATTTGCATTGTGTCATGATTTCGTGAGTCATCATTCAAGTTTTCTTTAACATACTAGGTGTATTGTGAGGATAATCGTAGAATGGAACTGCGTTTTCGTCCAAACGACGTGTACTGCAAACCTACATGTAGTGAGCGGCATAACTCCACTGCTCTGCTGCTGCGAGTTGTACGAAAGAGGAAGAAGAAAAAGATTGTAGAACAGAAAGTTGATGGTTAGTTAAAATTTAAGTGCAATAAGGTACAGTGGACCCTCGCTATTCGAACACTCCAAAACTCACCCTCATTCCAGAATGCTGTTCAAGTGCTGTTACCAAACGAATTTATTCCCATAAGGAATGATGTAAATTAGATTAGTCCATTTCAGACCCCCAAAAATACACTTATAAAAGCACTTACAATAATAAACTTACATAAAAGGGTGAGTTTTGGAGTGTTCGAATAGCGAGGGTCCACTGTACTTTATATTTCTTGATTTCTCCTCACAAACACTAGTGGGAAAATAGCTGATTTTACAAGAGAAAATTCGAGTGTTAGATCCATCCATTATCAAGTCACTTTATAAAGGTCCAGGATAGACTGAAATATCAAGAGTTTCCTCTTGAAAATGTTGGTTGTTTGTGAAAAGATTACCGTACTAGTACATGTAGTTGTATTCACCACTAAGACTTGATCTAGTGAAAAGTTCTTGTATTTAGGCTATTTCTCATTCATCTACAGTCACATTTGTATATAGTACTGTGTAAACTTATGATATACATAGATGTACAAATCAGAGAGTTTATGTACATCACACATTCTCTCTTATTGTTCTTCTGTGTTTATCATGCAGTACTTCTGGTCTTTTGAAAAACTAAATCTCTCTTAGATATATAAAACCTTCATTTAATGGACCTCAATTTAATGGACTTCAGTTTAGTGGACCTCTGTTTAATTACCTTCAGAAATACTGGACAAAATCCACTAGGTTGATTTATTTAGAAACAGTGGACAAATCTCGTTGGTTGCAAAACAATTTCATCTCTAACCACGGTTGCCATTACTGGCCACTGCTTCTCTCTGCCAATAGTCCGTTAAATTCAAGGTTAACTACTTTTTCAGCTGCCACTTTCTCTCTGCCAATAGTCCGTTAAATTCAAGGTTAACTACTTTTTCAGCTGCCACTTTTACATATTTTATCTTCTAAACAGATCTGTTCACCTCAGATTTTGATGAGCTCAGGGCCAGATTAAGGCATGGGTTTTAGGGGACTGCAGCACAGGGACCTCTGCTAGCTGGAGGGCCTCCAGCTTGTTTCCAAGAAATTATGCAAAGCAAATGTTTGAATTTTAATTGTAAAAATAAATTTAATATTTCTTTACCTTTTTTTACCTTTTGAAAATATCACTGGGGGCCCTCGTAGTACCTGTAGCCCAGAGACCTACAAAATCTTAATCAAGCTCTAGATCAGCTGAATAGTTTCCATTTTTTTAACTCTTGACATAACTCACATTGTGTTGCTTATAACATCACATTGTCAGTACAGTGGTACCCCGGATTTCGTACAGCTCCCAACTTGAACAATTATGTAAGTGTATTTTTGTAAGTGCTTTTGTAAGTGTATTTTTGGGGGTCTGAAACGGACTAATCTAATTTACATTCATCCTTATAGGAACAAATTCGTTTGGTAACGGCACTCGAACAGCATTCTGGAACAAATTATTGACGAAATCTGGGGTACCACTGTATTTACATATATGCCACTCACTCATTTCTGCAACAGAAGTCATAACCTTGTTTTATCTACTGTCTGCATTACTTATCTCAACCAGGAGCCATAGCCAGGTCAAGACAGTCTCTGCTTCTTTGTCAGAATTTATGGGTTCATTATTTACTGTTTACTTCTCTCTCTCTCTCTCTTGGCTAGTTTTTTTCATTACTGTTTTTTATAGTACATTGTTGCTTATCAGTTTGTTACTTGCAGGTGACCCCTTGGATGTGTCGGAGGAAATGGCTGCAAAGAGAAGAGAGGAGTCGACAAGCATCAAAACAGACTTGATTGGGGTTGTCCATACTACATATAAATTTAATAGTGAGTTAATTACTGCTGTGTCCTATTTTAATCAATATTATAGAATTTGCAATATCCTGTTTTTGGTTTTGTTTAGATTTGGTCATTTGACTCACAAAATCATAATAAAATGATTGAAAACAAATCACAGAATGGATGGGGTTTGCTTCCCGTGGATTCATGCTCCTCCAATTCTGTGATTTGGTCATTTAATTCATTTTTTGGTTTGTCACAAAAATTTGTTGAAATTTTATCTGTTCCTAGTAATTTCAAATTAATAACTGAAATAAAACTAAGTTATGTAAATTTTATTGTGTAATGATTAAACCATATTTAAATCACTAACTAATACAGTACTATTGCTGAGAAACAGTCAAGTAGGTACAGTGGACCCCCGGTGTTCAATATGCTCCAAACTCGAACAATTATGTAAGTGTATTTTGTAAGTGCTTTTGTAAGTGTATTTTTGGGGTCTAAAAGGACTAGTCTAATTTACATTATTTCTTATGGGAATAAATTTGTTTGGTAATGGCACTTGAACAGCATTCTGGAACGAATAAATAACGAACACCGGGGGTCCACTGTATGCTTGTTATTATTGTTTTTAACAAAACAGAATATCCATTCACTTTAGTTGAGGCAAAGTTCAGTGCTGTATCTAAACTATACATGATGACTTGTTTTCTTTTACGGCGTTGTATGTAGTATGCTAACTGAAAATATTTACCTTGATTATATTCATAATACAGTGGACCCCCGAGTTTCGGTCATAATTCATTCCAGAAGGCTGCTCAAGTGCCATTACCGAACGAATTTACTCCCTTAAGGAATAATGTCAAGTAGGTTAGTCCATTTCAGACCCCCAAAAATACACTTACAAAAGCACTTACATAATTGTTCAATTTCCGAGGTGACCGAAACTCGGGGGTCCACTGTATTGTAATATTTAAACTTAAGTTTTTTATTGTGAATGCATTTTGTCTTTATTTTTTTTAATTTCATTAGTTAAAGGTGCATTGTCAGAAATGTTCGAGAGATAATTAATTTGAAATATTCTCAACCTGGTTTCATGTAATGTATGACAAAAAAAATCATGAATAAGGATTTTTAAAGCATTGGGAAACCAGGAACTGTTGACTGAGTTTCATAAACTGTATGGTGTTCCAGGTCTGTGTGACTTTCAGTACGTTCCCTTGGTTAGCATGGAAGAAGGGCAGCCACTAATATGTGTTTATGACCAGCTGGTTCCAAGAGGGATGGAGAAAGCTGACTGGTTAAATCAACCAGCACCATTGTACCTGCCTCCAGCTGCCTTCACTCGTATGGATACCCCACAGGTAGAATTTACAAGCTGTCTAGTTTCATACTGTCTTTTTATTTTAAAGAAATGTCACTGATCTGGAGTTCTTTCATCTGAAAATTTAAATGGTTAGTGTGGAAGGGAGGCTGAAAAAAATTATCACTCCAGATATCCTTAATTCTCACTCTATAATTTTTTGTCCATTACTCAGCATAGCTGTCGATCTTTGAAGTCCTTGAAATGCCCAAGGTATTACAGCTTCCCTTCTCAAAATTAAACCTGATTGTCTCTTTCCCCAAGCACTGTATAACGTTAATGGATTTCAAGCTTATCTTCGATTATAATAATTAGCCAATTACTTTTCTCATTGCTGCTTAGATATCTCAATCTTATTTTTCAGTGTGCTATATTCTTTTCAGGATTATCGTTACAGAAGAGAAGGAAACACTGAGAGCAAATCAAAGATTCCCCAAAACATTATTTCTCGTACCCGTCAGAGAAGAACACATTTTGCTATCTTCCATTCGTTTAAGGTATATGTACTTACTTAAAGTTTCATATTTATATTGTTTTTGTAAACTTTAATGGAAGCTAAAATTTACTATGAAAGTAAATACAGTGGTACCTCGGTTTACGATATTTTTTCGTTCCAGAATGCTGTTCAAGTGCCATTACCAAACGAATTTATTCCCATAAGGAATGATGTAAAATAGACTAGTCCTTTTAGACCCCCAAAAATACACTTGCAAAAGCATTTAAAAAAATATACTTACATAAAAGGGCAAATTTGGGGACCATCGTAAACCGAGGTACCACTGTATGTAGTATTATATGCTTGTACAGTGTCTGTTTTATATACAGTATTACAGGCACGCTACTAGTAAATTCCAAATACAGTCATACCCCACTTTACGTCATTTTGGCTTACGTCAAATTCACCTTTACACCACTTTTCTAGAGTAAATTTTAGTTCAGCGAACGTCATTACAGTGGTACCTCGAGTTACGATATTTTTTCGTTCGAGAATGCTGTTCAAGTGCCATTACCAAACGAATTTATCCCCATAAAGAATAATGTAAAATAGACTAGTCCTTTTACACCCCCAAAAATATACTTACAAAAGCATTTAAAAAAATAAACTTACATAAAAGGGCGATTTTGGGGACCATCGTAACTCGAGGTACCACTGTATGTCCGACTTTACATCACTCACCAACATCACCTACGTCATAATAAAAGGACGTGACATAAATAAATTTTTCCTTAAAAATATATTTAAAATAAATAGAACACAAAAATTAAAAATAAAAGATAATAGAAAATACAATAAAAACACATTAAAAACATAAATATGTATACATATACAATAAAATATTTACATAAAAAAATTGTAAACAAATGCCCGTGGTGGCGTTGGTGCTGGTTCTCGTTCAAAACAAGTACAATGCCATATGCATTTTTGCCCATGCTGCGATTGTGTGTTTGTTTTGCCTTTCACTGTTATTTTTGTGATTATTCCTTTACTGTGTCTGTGTTAGCCATGGGTCCTAAGAAGGATAGTGCTAGTGATTCCAAGCATAATGTGGTTACGATGGAAGTTGAATATGATTAAAAGTGTGTTGTTTACGCTAATTGTAAGATGTTTCTTGTCATACTTAAGGTATTTTTAAGGGCAAATCACAAGGTAAATAACATAATTTTTTTTAACTGTTCATTATTCTTTAAAAAATATAAAATGTGGTTTTAGTGTTCTTTAAGGTTTAGCAATAGTCATATTCTTTTGCAAGTTATTTATGCTAGTTTTATTGTGTTTGTCATCATTTTAAGGCATTACATCCGGTTCACATCAAAAACTGGGTTACGTCACAGCTCTTGGAACCAATTAATGTCGTAGGGCAGGGTATGACTGTACATGTATTAATATTGGTAGAATTACCGACAATATGTTAAGTAAAAGGACACAAATGCAACTGTGACAACGTTGCCACAATAAAATGTCACATTAGTTGCATTTGTGTCCTTTTACTTAACATGACTGTACGTACATGTATAAACCGTCGGTGATCATTATATTTGCATTTTTTTATATGATTGCATATTTAACACTTTTATGAATATTGTTACTATTATTATGTATTTCTAGTTTTATTATTCTATGTAAACTTTTTAAATATAAGACAGATTTCCTAATTTTTTTATGATACATTTATTAAAATAAATTATAAACAAACCCATGACATAGCGATGTAGTGACCTCATTGCCCACCTCACGTTGGTGATACAAGAGGAGATTAAACTGAAGACCCATATTCTCTTATCTTCTCTCCACTAAGCCAGTTGCTTCCCACCTAACAAGAGTAGGATATATTAAATTAGTTGAAAGTGATAATGTTGCAGTTTTATAACTGTAGTGTAAAGCACCCCTCTGGCAAGACAGTGATGGAGTGAATGATAATGAAAGTTTTTCTTTTTCGGGCCACCCTGCCTTGGTGGGAATCGGCCGATGTGTTAATAAAAAAAATAAAAAAATATTGAAAGTGAGATAGCTCATTAAAGTAGTACATACAATGGACCCCTGGATTTCGTCAATAATTCATTCCAGAATGCTGTTCAAGTGCCGTTACCAAACGAATTTGTTCCCATAAGGAATAATGTAAATTAGATTAGTCCGTTTAGACCCCAAAAAATACACTTACAAAAGCACTTACAAAAATACACTTACATAATTGTTCGAATTGGGAGCAGTACGAAATCCTGGGGTTCACTGTATTATAAATTATAAATGCTTACATATTACATGTACATTTCCTTTTGTTAATAAGATTTCTGTGTAATTCCAGGATGAAGAAGTACCAAGGAATCCACTGCCAGGAGCCATGTCACAGATTCGTGTGAAATTCATGGACAGTGCTCTCTACCAGGGCCTCAGGAATGAGTTTGAAAAGCGTCCTATATGGTCAAAAAATGCTCTTCGAGTTAGACTGGACTATACTAAGGATAAACTTAAGGTAAATTATTGGAGGAGCCACTGGGTGGAACATTGTGCATATTCTTTATTTACTGGTTTGAATTACCTCTCATGTTTTTTTGCATTTGATGCCACTGAATAATAGATTTTATTATGTTAAGTAAACGGACACTTGTGCAGCTAAATTCAACATTTTATTGTGGTAATGTTTCGCTCTCCAGGAGCTTTGCCAAGCTTGACAAAGCTCCTGGTGAGTGAAAAATTGCCACAATAAAATGTCGCGTTAGTTGCATGTGTCCTTTTACCTAACATATTCTTGGTAATTCTATCAACATTATTACAATTACAGATTTTATCTTTGAAAGTTTATTCATTTGTTTGCCATTTCTTTTTTTAGTACCTACTACCTACTTTGTCCTACTACTTCCACACTGGTCCTTGGAGAAACTTATGGGTCATGTTTGGTTATGACCCTCGTAAAGATCCCAATGCCTGGATCTACCAGACATTCGACTACCGCATCAGACAGGCTGGTTAGTATGTACTAGTTTTAGTATAGTATTCATGCATTTTTATCTTTCAAATCTTTGTCATGTGCAATAAAATGACATAACATTCCCCAACATAGGAGACATTTCGCCCAAAGTGAACCCCCGGAAATCGAACGCCTCCCAACTCGACCTATTATGTAAGTTTATTATTGTAAGTGCTTTTGTAAGTATTTTTGTGGGTCTAAAACGGACTAATCTAATTTACATCATTCCTTATGGGAATAAATTCGTTCGGTAACAGCACTTGAACAGCTTTCTGGAACAAAGAATATTCGATTTCCAGGGGTCCACTGTAATTAGAGAATAAACATGCAGAATTTTTGCAATAAGATCACAAGAAACAAGTGATATCTTAATGTGAAATATAACTACAATGAATGTTAAATGTTTTGGGGGATTTTTCAATACCATTTTCAAGGAATAGTGAGAATGTGATTGAGAAACAACAAACATACTTGAAAATTAACTGTCATTCATTGAGAATATTTAGCATAAACAATTTTTATTGAAAAGCTTTCTATAAGGTTATAACATTAATACTGTGAATAATGCAGCATGCTTACTTTGCAGGTGGTGTGAAAACAAAGGTGGAAGCAAAACGCAGTTACTCCAACTATGTCTTACCTTACAAGAGCACCAATGCATCAAAGAGAAAAGTGAGTTACCATGAGTAAGCTTCTTGTGTCCAGGTATACCTCGCTGTAGTAACTAGCATTGTATGTCAGGTTATTCAACCCCTCATATTGGTTACCCTTAACATCACACTAAAAATTATCTAAATGTGAAATTTATCCCCTACATACTGTATATTGATTTTTTGTCATTTAAGTTGCTTCATTCATAAGTGGTGTTATGAAAAACCACATTGTATAATTGAGGAATTTTGTTTAAATTTGTTTTCCATTCCAGCATTGTAGGCCATCCACTCTACTTCTTTTTAATTGAAATCTTACAAATTCCTAGCTATGTTTTTAGTACAGTATTCTCATATCATAATCTAATCAACACACAAGCAGCAAAACTTTATTTAAGACAGAGTTTTTCCTGCACAGTTTGCCAATACAGTGGACCCCCGGTTATCGGCCATAATTCGTTCCAGAATGCTGTTCGAGTGCCGTTACCGAACGAATTTGTTCCCATAAGGACAAATGTAAATTAGATTAGTCCGTTTAGACCCCAAAATATATACTTACAAAAGCACTTACAAAAATACACTTACATAATTGTTCGAGTTGGGAGCAGTACGAAATCCAGGGGTCCACTGTATTCCCATACCATTTATCATATGTTATTAAATGGTGGGTTTTATACACTTACAATTAGAGGGTCTTTTTCTTTGTTTCAGATTTCTACCACTAAGATTTATGTTATTTGGGTTTTGGATTTTAATTTCCGTAACTTGTATCATTTCCTGTTGCTATATCATCACCTTTTTTCCAACTCTGATTTTCATATTGTGCACCTGGTAGTTCCTATTGAATACTTCCTCATTTGATGTGTTCCTTAAATTTGATTTTAATAAGGCATACAATTTCCTAGGTAGTAGGTTGGTTGACAGCACCCACCCAGGAAGGTACTACCGTCCTGCCAAGTGAGTGTAAAACGGAAGCCTGTAATTGTTTTACATGATGGTAGGATTGCTGGTGTCTTTTTTCTGTCTCATACACATGCAAGATTTCAACTAAGTCTTGCTACTTCTTACACTCGGATCACATTACACATGCATGTACAGTGGACCCCCGCCTAACGAGCACCTAACAATTATGTAAGTATAATATTGTAAGTGCTTGTGGAAGTGTATTTTTGGGGGTCTGAAATAGACTAACCTACGTGACATTGTTTCTTAAGGAAGTAAATTCGTTCGGTAATGGCACTTGAGCAGGCTTCTGGAATGAATTTTGCTCGTTAGGCGGGGGTCCACTGTACAAGCATATATACGTATACACACCCCTCTGGGTTTTCTTCTATTTTCTTTCTAGTTTTTTTTTTTTATTATTAGCACATAGGCTGTTTCCCACCAAGGCAGGGTGGCCCGAAAAAGAAAAACTTTCATCATCATTCACTCCATCACTGTCTTTCCAGAGGCATGCTTACACTACAATTTTATAACTGCAACATTAACACCCCTCCTTCAGAGTGCAGGCACTGTACTTCCATCTCCAGGACTCAAGTCTGCCCTGCCGGTTTCCCTGAATCCCTTCATAAATGTTACCTTGCTCACACTCCAACATCATGTCAAGTCCTAAAAACCACTTGTTTCCATTCGCTCCAATCTAACAATCTCACACATGATTGCTGGAAGTTCTTGTTCTTATTTCTTTCCTTTTATCTCCACAAGGAAGTGGAACAGAATTCTTCCTCCGTAAGCCATGCTTGTCATAAGAGGCGACAAACATGCCGGGAGCAAGGGGCTAGTAACCCCTTCTTCTGTACATTACTAAAGTTAAAAAGAGAAACTTTTGTTTTTCTTTTTAGGTCACCCTGCCTCAGTGGGATATGGCTGGTTTGATGAAAAAAAAAAGGCACACAATTTCTAGTTTATTTTCATTAATATAATGGCTTTATTCTAGTATTTTATTAGATTGCCCCATCCATATTATATATAAAATCTTTAGAGATATGTGTCTGTGGCATTCCTAGTTTTTATCATTGTTTTAATATCCATGGTTTGGTACCCTAAACAATGTTTGAGTAGTATTAGACTTTTACTTTGTAGACAATTTTTTACTTCCCCAACTCCTTCAGTATTTGTTTGTATGCATCTGTGCTCCGAAAATTCACAAAATGTACATCATATTAAGCTTGTCTCATAATTGAATAGTAATTGTAAAATTACAACTGATAACCATTATTTCAGACTTCTGTCATTCAGTCACTTCACTTTGGTGAGACAGGTGAAGATGGTAATGAAGAAGCAACTGGTGTAGACAAGAACTTGGAAGAACTGTACATCTTTCGACCAGGGATGATTCCGCCTTACCGACAGATGTTTTATCAGGTATAATGCAGTATACATATTTCCAGCCATGTAAGTCTAGAGCTGTTAAGCAATAAATAAAATTTCAAGGCTTTAAATACTATCTACCACTAATGAGTAAAATATGACATTTCATCTTAAGCTGCTATCTCTATTTAGTTAGCATTTTATATCTTTCAACCAGACTACAACATTTGTGCAGAGTAGTACCCTGTAGACATGAGTTGTTAGTTGAATCCAAGTCCTTGAAACAACAGTAACTAGATTAGTGCATATCATACACCATATACTGTTCACCCTCAGCCTGGCATGATATCATACACCATATACTGTTCACCCTCAGCCTGGCTTGATATCATACACCATATACTGTTCACCCTCAGCCTGGCTTGATATCATACACCATATACTGTTCACCCTCAGCCTGGCTTGATATCATACACCATATACTGTTCATCCCCAGCCTTGCTTAAATATGAACTTGAGAGTCAGACAAACTTCTTTGGTGCATGTATTACTGTCTAATCTAATTGCATATCCAAGTGATATGCAATTAGGGATATGCATTTAGTGTTCCTTAAGTGTTCCTTAACTTTCAGTACTGTGACATCCAAGTACCTGAAATTCAAAAACTCCTGGAGGAGTCTATACTGAGTGGAGCCAACAAAGTTTGTTCAGAGAAATTTGGTTGGCTACCTGCAGGCGTTGAGGCAAAATGTCGAGACATCATGTCTCATCTCATTGAGAAAACTATTGCTGAAAGAAGTAAGTGTTTACTTTATTAACTAGAGTTTTTATTAACCTTATATTGATAATTCTAGAGTCTGCACTATAAACATTTCCTGGTGTCAGTTGCTGGAACTCCCAAATTATGCTTCTTACAATGTGTGATTGTCTCATTGCAGCAGCACACGGCCAGGGACTCGATGAAGAGGAGTTGCGGTCTAACTCTGATACAGACTCTCCCACAGAGGGCAACTCCACTGAGGAAGAAACTGGGGAGTAGATGGCCAGAGATTTCTCAATTTATCTGTTCTGTGTTCTGCAGTTTTTTGTATCCAGTGACTATTATTTCACTTAATAAACAGATATCTGATGAGCCTTTGTTGTTGATATTTACCTATGCCCCATTGTGTTGTATATGATTACATGTTGATAGTTACAGGAGTAGAGCTATAAAGTTTCCAGTGATTTTGTCATGCACTGCTGACTAACTGCTAGTATACTCGCCGAGCTCGAGCTCAAGCTCTTTGCCCCCTCTTACTGAATGTTTAATTAAGAAGTAATATTAATTCAGACAGACCATCTTTAGCTCTGTTGTGTCATTTACCTCAAAATCCATGTAAAACATTTCCCTCTTTATTTTTCCCCGAGGTCTAAAGCTAAGCAACCCTTACAGGGGAAAAGTACAGTGGACCCCCGAGTAACGTAAAAACTTCATTCCAGAAGCCTGCTCAAGTGCCATTACCGAACGAATTTATTCCCTTAAGGAATAATGTCATGTAGGTTAGTCTATTTCAGACCCCCAAAAATACACTTCCACAAGCACTTAAGATAAGATAAGATAAGATAAGATTTCTTCGGATTTTTAACCCCGGAGGGTTAGCCACCCAGGATAACCCAAGAAAGTCAGTGCGTCATCGAGGACTGTCTGTCTTATTTCCATTGGGGTCCTTAATCTTGTCCCCCAGGATGCGACCCACACCAGTCGACTAACAACCCAGGTACCTATTTGCTGCTAGGTGAACATGACAACAGGTGTAAGGAAACACGTCGAAATGTTTCCACCCGCCGGGAATCGAACCCGGGCCCTCCGTGTGTGAAGCGAGAGCTCAAGCCACCAGACCACCGGGCCACCTACAATATTATACTTACATAATTGTACGATTTCCGGGGTGTTCGTTACTCGGGGGTCCACTGTACTTATTTATGTCCTTGTGGCAGTTTATTATTAGTCTTGAGAATTATTTCCTTCAAGAGGAGTGCCTTGATGCCACTGAAGCTCTTGTTATCTGAAGAATTTGAATTACCCCTCTTCTTCCTCTGATCAAACCTGATTACATCCTGTACCCTAGGCAGTGTATGACATTTACTCCATGAGTTTTGAAACTCTTTAAATGTAATAATGCTACTAATAAAACTGGGTATGACCCTTGTGAGAAGTGGAACAGAATTCTTCCTCCGTAAGTCGTGTGTCGTAAGAGGCGACTAAAATGCCGGGAGCAAGAGGCTAGTAACTCCCTCTCCTGTATACATTACTAAAGTTAAAAAGAGGAACTTTCGTTTTTCTTTTTGGGCCACCCTGCCGCGGTGGGATACGGCTGGTTTGTTGAAAGAAGATAACCCTTGTAAGTTTAACATTTACTTATGAATATAATATTTCTAAGCCCAAATATTAAGACAAATACCTAGACCTATACAGTATTTATAAACCCATCAAAATACACAGCAAATATCTTTAGTTTCAAAATAAGTTGGTGCACTCTTAATGAAAGTGTCTAAATTCAGTTATTGCACATAATCCTCTTCAAGGAAGTGCCTTGATGCTGGTGAAGGGCTCTTGGTTCAAGGAATTGGAGCTACCTTTTCTCCACTCAAACCTAGTTGCTTGCATGTCTCTCCACACCCCATTATAACCCCTGTGGTTTAGTGCTTCTTTTGATTATAATAATAATCTCCACACCCCATTGGCTATATGATCCCCAAATTTAGCTGTGCTCTTCTCTTTAATTAATAATGGTTTAGCGCTTCTTTTGATTATAATAATAATAATGTAGGTAGTAGGTTGGTAGACAGCAACCACCCAGGGAGGTACTACCATCCTGCCAGGTGACTGTGAAACAGAAACCTGAAACTGTTTTACATGATGGTAGGATTGCTGGTGTCTTTTTTCTGTCTCATAAACATGCAAGATTTCAGGTACGTCTTGCTACTTCTACTTACACTTAGGTCACGCTACGCAAACATGTACACGTTTATGTATACACACTCATCTGAGTTTTCTTTGATTTTTATCTTAATAGTTCTTGTTTTTATTGCTTTTCCTTTCATATCCATGGGGAAGTGGAATAAGAATCTTTCCTCCATAAGCCACGCGTGTTGTAAAAGTCAACTAAAATGCCGGGAACAATGGGCTAGTAACCCCTTTTCCTGTATAGCTTACTAAAAAGAAAAAGAAGAAAACCGTCAAAGTGAGATGTTTGAATGTGCGTGGATGTTGTGCGAATGATAAGAAAGAGATGATTGTAGATGTTATGAACGAAAAGAAGCTGGATGTCCTGGCTTTAAGTGAGACAAAGCTGAAGGGGGTAGGAGAGTTTCAGTGGGGAGAAATAAATGGGATTAGGTCAGGGGTTTCAAATAGAGTTAGAGCTAAAGAAGGAGTGGCAATAATGTTGAATAATCAGTTATGGCAGGTAAAGAAGGAATATAAATGTATAAATTCAAGGATTATGTGGAGTAAAATAAAGGTTGGATGTGAAAAGTGGGTTATAGTAAGTGTTTATGCATCTGGAGAAGAGAGAAGTGTAGAGGAGAGAGAGATTTTGGGAAATATTGAGTGAGTGTGTGGAGAGTTTTGAACCAAGTGAGAGAGTAATTGTGGTTGGGGATCTTAATGCTAAAGTGGGTAAAAATGTTGTGGAGGGAGTAGTAGGTAAATCTGGGGTGCCAGGGGTAAATGTAAATGGGGAACCATTAATTGAGCTATGTGTAGAAAGAGGTTTGGTAATAAGTAATACATATTTTATGAAAAAGAGGATAAATAAATATACAAGGTATGATATAGCACGTAAGGAAAGTAGTTTGTTGGATTATGTATTGGTGGATAAAAGGTTGATGAGTAGGCTTCAGGATGTACATGTTTATAGAGGGGCAACGGATATATCAGATCATTATTTGGTTGTAGCTACAGTTAGAGTAAAAGGTAGATGGGACAAAAAGAAAATGGCAACAACAAGTAAGAGAGAGGTAAAAGTGTATAAACTAAGGGAGTAGGAAGTTAGGGTGAAATATAAGCAACTATTGGCAGAAAGGTGGGCTAGTGCAAGTATGAGTAGTGGGGGGGTTGAAGAGAGTTGGGATAGTTTTAAAAATGCAGTATTAGAATGTGGGGCAGAAGTTTGTGGCTATAGGAGGGTGGGTGCAGGAGGAAAGAGGAGTGAGTGGTGGAATGAAGAAGTAAAGGGTGTGATAAAAGAGAAAAAGGTAGCTTATGAGAGGTTTTTACAAAACAGAAGTGTTAATAGAAGAGCAGAGTATATGGAGAGTAAAAGAAAGGTGAAGAGAGTGCAAAAGAAGAGCGGATGAAAGAATGGGAGAGGCTCTGTCAAGAAATTTTGCTGAAAACAAGAAAATTTTTTGGAGTGAGATAAACAAGGTAAGAAAGCCTAGGGAACGAATGGATTTGTCAGTTAAAAACAGAGTAGGGGAGTTAGTAGATGGGGAGCTGGAGGTATTGGGTAGATGGTGGGAATATTTTGAGGAACTTTTAAATGTCGATAAAAAAAGGAGGCGGTAATTTCATGTACTGGCCAGGGAGGTACAACATCGTTTAGGAGTGAAAAAGAGCAGGATGTGAGTGTGGGGGAGGTGCGTGAGGCATTACGTAGAATGAAAGGGGGTAAAGCAGCTGGAATTGACGGAATCATGACAGAAATGTTAAAGCAGGGGGGATATAGTGCTGGAGTGGTTGGTATTTTTGTTTAATAAATGTATGAAAGATGGGAAGGTACCTAGGGATTGGCAGAGAGCATGTATAGTTCCTTTATATAAAGGGAAGGGGGATAAAAGAGAGTGTAAAAATTATAGGGGAATAAGTTTACTGAGTATACCAGGTAAAGTGTATGGCAGGGTTATTATTGAAAGAATTAGAGGTAAGACAGAGAGTAGGATTGGAGATGAGCAAGGAGGCTTTAGAGTGGGTAGGGGATGTGTAGATCAAGTGTTTACAGTGAACCATATATGTGAACAGTATTTAGATAAAGGTAGAGAAGTTTTTATTGCATTTATGGATTTAGAAAAGGCATATGATAGAGTGGATAGGGGAGCAATGTGGCAAATGTTGCAAGTGTATGGAATAGGTAGTAAGTTACTGAAGGCTGTAAAGAGTTTTTATGAGGATAGTGAGGCTCAGGTTAGGGTGTGTTGGAGAGAGGGAGATTACTTCCCGGTAAAAGTAGGTCTTAGACAGGGATGTGTAATGTCACCATGGTTGTTTAATATATTTATAGATGGGGTTGTAAAAAGTAAATGCTAGGGTGTTGGGGAGAGGGGTGGGATTAAATTATGGAGAATTAAATGCAAAATGGGAGTTGACACAGTTACTTTTTGCTGATGATACTGTGCTTATGGGAGATTCTAAAGAAAAGTTGCAAAGATTAGTGGACGAGTTTGGGAGAGTGTGTGAAGGTAGAAAGTTAAAAGTGAACAGAGATAAGAGTAAGGTGATGAGGGTATCAAACGATTTAAATAAAGAAAAATTGAATATCACATTGGAGAGAGGGATTATGGAAGAAGTAAATGTTTTCAGATATTTGGGAGTTGACGTGTCAGCGGATGGGTTTATGAAGGATGAGGTTAACCATAGAATTGATGAAGGAAAAAAGGTGAGTGGTGCGTTAAGGTATCTGTGGAGACAAAAAACGTTATCCATGGAGGCAAAGAAGGGAATGTACGAAAGTATAGTGGTACCAACACTCTTATATGGGTGTGAAGCATGGGTTGCAAATGCTGCAGCGAGGAGGAGGCTGGAGGCAGTGGAGATGTCCTGTCTAAGGGCAATGTGTGGTGTAAATATTATGCAGAAAATTCGGAATGTGGAAATTAGGAGAAGGTGTGGAGTTACTAAAAGTATTTGTCAGAGGGCTGAAGAGGGGTTGTTGAGGTGGTTTGGTCATTTAAAGAGAATGGATCAAAGTAGAATGACTTGGAGAGCGTATAAATCTGTAGGGGAATCAAGGCGGGGTAGGGGTCATCTTAGAAAAGGTTGGAGGGAAGGGGTAAAGGAGGTATTGTTGGCGAGGGGCTTTGACTTCCAGCAAGCATGTGTGAGCGTGTTAGATAGGAGTGAATGGAGACGAATGGTTTTTGGGACATGACGATCTGTTGGAGTGTGAGCAGGGTAACATTTAGTGAAGGGATTCAGGGAAACCAGTTAATTGATTTAGTTGGACTTGAGTCCTGGAAATGGGAAGTACAATGCCTGCACTTTAAAGGAGGGGTCTGGGATAGTGACAGCTGGGAGGGACTATTCTCAGCTGTCGTACCTGAGCGCCTCTGCAAAGACAGTGATTATGCATGAGTGTGGTGAAAGTGTTGAATGATGATGAACGTATTTTCTTTTTGGGGATTTTCTTTCTTTTTGGGTCACCTTGCCTCGGTGGGAGACGGCCGACTTGTTGAATATATATATATATATATATATATATATATATATATATATATATATATATATATATATATATATATATATATATATATTTTATATATATATATATTATATATATATATATATATATATATATATTTATATATATATATATATATATATATATATATATATATATATATATATATATATATATATATATATATATATATATGATAGTGTCCACCATTGTCTGTATGACAGTGTCCACCGTTGTCTGTATGACAGTGTCCACCGTTGTCTGTATGACAGTGTCCACCGTTGAAGACACTGCAAGACTCCAAACAGACATAAACCAAATCTTTAAATGGGCTGCAGAAAACAATATGAAGTTCAATGATGAGAAATTTCAATTACTCAGATATGAAAAACGTGAAGAAATTAAAATTCATTGGAGAACAAAACAAATTCCAACCACACAATAGAGCGAAAAACTAATGTCAAAGACCTGGGAGTGATCATGTCAGAGGATCTCACCTTCAAGAACCATAACACCGTAGCAATCGCTAGAAAAATGACAGGATGGATAATGAGAACCTTCAAAACCAGGGATGCCAAGCCCATGTTGACACTTTTCAGGTCGCTTGTTCTATCTAGGCTGGAATATTGCTGCACACTAACTGCGCCTTTCAAGGCAGGTGAAATTGCTGACCTAGAAAATGTACAGAGAACCTTCACGGCACACATAACTGCGATAAACCACCTTAATTACTGGGAACGCTTGAAGTTCCTAAACCTGTACTCCCTAGAACGCAGGTGTTGCGCCCCTTGAACTGGGCCTCAATGTATATAATGTATATTTCAATTTTCTATAATTTTATATTGCGAATATTCTCGATTATAGCTAAATCGTTAATATTTGGCTTTATATTATTATTAGACTATTATTTAACTTAGCTATATATATTAGGTAGGATATTATATTTTGTTGTGCTCGAGAGTGTGTAGTAACTGCCTTGGTGTTGGCAAACGACTGTTAGGCTGCCGGCGTCTTGTTGCGGGGAGGAGTCAGTCTCTGGACACACCTGAGCTGGGTGGTGGTTCCTCTTTGCTCTCTCTCTCTGGCCTGCTGCCCTCGTCGAGTCAACTCCTCACTCTTGTTGTTCTCGACATTAGACTCTGTTGGGTAGAGTATGAATTCGTTGGTGAGGCGAAGCATACTTCTCAGAACTCTGTGTAACTCTGTTCACAGAGAATAGACT
>WNWK01007546.1:0-92956 GCA_009830355.1 Cherax destructor | reverse complement strand
ACCATTACCATCTCCAACACCTCCTTTAGCACCAGTACCATCTCCACCCTCCAGCTCATCCCCACCACCACTACAATCTCCACCATCACCACCCCACCTCCAGTAAGCACAAGAAGTACCTGTGTTTTCCCAACTTTTAAAGGAGATTTGACTAAACTATAACAGAGTGTCATACAGTTTTGGGGGTACGGGGCTTTATGACCAGGCTTACAGTAGTAGTAACAGGTGATGGGAGGGAATCTTGTTTTTTCCCCCTTTGGGCTGATTTTGAGGCAGGCGTCTTTTTTCAACCCAGTTTCCCCACCTTAGGACAAATTTCAGATGTCCTTTCGGTGCCCCTCTGTCCATCCCAGGCTATTGGGAAGAACATTAAAAGAGATCGTTGGGGGCAAGGACGGTTAGCCTCAAATGTCCCCAAAAAATCTAGCCGCATCCATAGTGTTCAGTGATCAGTGGTCACGAGTGGTCGCAGTCCCGAGCTGCTTTGGGAATTAGTGTGAAGGGTTAAATCATGGAAAATGCTGCAGTGTTTTAAAACGTGGGGTTGGAGTGTTAAAAAAGGAGGTCCTGCTTCTCCAGGAGGAATTTAGGAGGCTGAAGGTTCACCTCAATGTTTGGAAGTGAGAGTGAGGTCCTGCTTCTCCAGGGGAAAAATTGGGGGGTTTAAAAGGTTCACCTCAAGGGTTTTTTGGGTGATGTGGGGGGAGTGGTGGAGGAGAAGGGGGATACCAATAGGGGGGGTGCAGTCTGCCCCCCCCTGCGAGGAGGGGGGGGAAAGTAAAGGCTACCAGGAGGGGGGGTGCAGTCGAGCACCTGCACAAGGGCCCCAGTGGTTCCCAGTAATGGCAGGAACATCAAAATAAGGAAAATTAAAAGAGGAAGTTTTAAAAAAGGTAGGAAATCGCTTCTCTGTTCTTCAGGATAGTGTACTCCAGTGGCCAGTAAAGGGAAAAAGGTACTACTTCCCTAAAAATAGGGGAAAAACGAATTCTTGTGGTGGTGACTCACAGGTAAGATATAGGGCCCCGTGCTTTCTGTAATAGGAAGGGGGAGGTGAGAGGGGGGGTGTGTTCCCCCGGGAGCTGGTTTTGGGGGGTTTTAACGGTTTGGGGATAATATCATGTCAGGTAATGGGAACAAGCCCATTATCTGTCTCAGTCTGGTGGAAATGATATTGGGAAGGGTAGGAGAGAAGAGCTGCTAAAAAAAGTACAGGAAAACTATAGATCTAATTAAGCCCAAGGGGGGGTCCCAATCATATGTAGCATCTTGCCAAAAAGGGGAAGGGGGAAAAATGAATGGTTGTCTAGGGCAATTGGTGCAAATTGCTGGCTAGACAGATACTGAAGGGGAATTCCCCATTCATTGACAACTGGGACAACTTTATGGCAAACATGATTTTTTGCAAGGGGGGGGGGTACATCTTTTGGGACAGGGGTAAAGCTTTTTGCCAACTCAATCGAGAGGTCCATTGCTGACATGCCGGGGTTTTTTAAACTGATAGAAGATAGGGGGGGTTGGGGTGTGGAAAAACAGTCAGTTAACAAAACTAGGGCTGAAAACAAAAAAGTGAAAAAAAGAAATTCATCATAAAGTAACAAAAAAGGGAAAAAATGGATCAGGTCCCCCAAACAAAGGGAGACAGCAGGGGAAAACAAGAGACTACCCCCCTTAAAAAGGTTTACTATCAATAGCAGGAGTGTAAAATTTAAAAGATAGATGAGCTAAGATTAATTGCAAGTGGGGGAAACATAGATATTATTGCTATAACAGAGACCTGGCTAAATTTAAAATGAAGTTCCTTTGAATGTCACATACAAGGCTATAAATTATTCCACACTGATGGGTCAACAGGAAGGGTGGTGGAGTAGCTGATGTCAGAGACAATTTAAATTGTTGTGTTAGAAAAGAAAAAAAAATTAGAAGCGTCAGCCACTGAATCTGTTTGGTTACAGCTTCTTGGGGGCCTTTAAAACTTATCTTGGGGTGATTTACAGGCCCCCAAATCTTGATAGAGAGTGCAGTAAACTTCATGGGATGAAATTCGTAAGGCATCTACACATGAAAATGTTGGCTAATGGGAGATTTCAACTTTAGACAAATTGACTGGAGCAATTTGACAGGAAATTTAGAGTCAAGTGACTTTCTTGATACGATTCAGGATTGTTTTTAAACAGTTGGTGGCAGAACCAACTGGGAAATAACCGTTAGACTTGGTTCTTGCCAGCAGGGAATCCTTAATTAATAATCTTGAGGTTAATGATGAGCTTGGGGAAAGTGATCACAAATCACTCAGTTTTAATATATCATGGAATTACCCTAATAATGGCAATCAGTTCTGTCCCTGACTTCCGCCTGGCTGATTTCATAGGACTGAAAAATTACCTGCGTAGGTTGAACTGGAATGACCTGACAGTGGGTCAGGTAGGTGGTGATTGCCAATATGACGTTTTCCAGAGAATAGTTCTAGCTGCTCAGACAACTTATGTTCCTAATTTGGAAATCCCGATCAAACAAAAAGGATCCTAAATGGATGAACAATAGATTAAAACATCTCATTGGTCAAAAGAGTGGCATATATAGGCAAATCAAAAAAGGAGAGGGGCAATTAAGTAATAAATATATTCAGTTAAAGAAGAAATAAAAAAGGGAATAAGAAAAGCAAAAAAAAAGACTATGAGGTTAAAGTTGCAAAGAATCGAAAACTAACCCAAAATAATTTTTCAGGTATACAGAAGTAAGATTAGGGACAAGATAGGCCCACTCAAAAGTTACTTCAGGTCAGCTCACCGTCTGTGATAAGGAAATGTTAGAATGTTTAACACTTACTTCCTCTCAGTTTTTACACAGGAAGATACTAGCGATATTCCAGAAATAATAAATTATGTAGAACAGGACGATAGTAAACTATGCACGATTAGGGTCACAAGTGACATGGTCCTTAGACAAATAGATAAATTAAAACCTAACAAATCCCCAGGCCCTGAACTTTTTATGCAAGGGTTCTAAAGAATGAAAGAGGCTTAGCAAACCGTTGACTAATCTTTTCAACATATCACTGCAAACCTGGTGCCAGATAATGGAAAATGGCAAATGTAATACCTATTTTCAAAGGAGGTGAAGGTCCTTAGCTTCGAACTATAGACCAATAACCTAACCTATAGTGGGAAAATTTATGGAATCAATAATTGCCGAGGCAATTCGCAGCCATCTTGAAAAGCATAAATTAATCAACGAATCTCAGCACGGTTTTTTCAAAGGGCGTTCCTGCCTTACAAATTTAATAACTTTTTTTACTAAGGTGTTTGAGGAGGTAATCATGGTAATGAGTATGATATTTTATATGGACTTCAAGGGTTTTTTATAGAGTCCCACATCAGAGACTATTGAGGAAAATTAAGGCAGACGGAATAGGACCAGAAATTTTTTTCCTGGATAGAGGCATGGTTGACAAAAGGGGAGCAGAAGTTTGCATAAATGGAGAGAAATCAAGTGGGGAAGGCCACAAGCGGTGTTCCACAGGGGTCGGTTTGTGCCCCTTGTTTTCACAACCACATAAACGACATAGATGAGGGAATAAATAGCGACATAAGCAAGTTTGCCGATGACACCAAAATAGGCCGTCCAATTCATTCAAATGAGGACATTAGAGCATTCCAGGAAGATTTGAATAGACTGGATGCAGTGGTCGGAGAAGTGGCAGATGCAGTTTAATATAAATAAATGCAAAGTTCTAAATATTGGACAGGACAATAACCATCACATATAAACTAAATAATGTAGATCTTAATACTACTGATTGCGAAAATGATTTAGGAGTTCTGGTTAGCAGTAATCTAAAACCAAGACAGCAGTGCATAGTGTTCGCAATAAAGCGAACAAAATCCTTGCTTCATATCAAGAAGCATAAATAATAGGAGTCTTCAGGTTGTTCTTCAACTCTATATATCCTTGGTTAGGCCTCATCTAGATTATGCTGCACAGTTTTGGGCACCGTATTACAGAATGGATATAAATGCTCTGGAAAACGTACAAAGGAGGATGACTAAGTTGATCCCATGTATCAGAAATCTTGCCTATGAGGATAACTGAGGGCCCTGAATCTGCGCTCTCAGAAAGGCGTAGAATTAGGGGGATATGATTGAGGTGTATAACTGGAAAACAGGAATAAATAAAGGGGATGTAAATAGCGTGCTAAAAATATCTAGTATTGACAGGACTCGCAGCAATGGCTTTAAGTTGGATAAATTCAGATTCAGGAAGGATATAGTAAAGCATTGGTTTGGTAATAGAGTTGTCGATGAGTGGAACAAACCCGAGTACAGTTATAGAGGCTAAAACGTTGTGTAGTTTTAAAAATAGGCTAGATAAATATATGAGTGGGGGTGGGTGTGAGTTGGTTCTGGCTAGCTTGTGCTACTAGGTCAGATGCCGTGCTCCTTCCTTAAGTGAATGTAACCTGACCTGGATGGGTCGGGGCATTGGCTTAAGCCGGTGGGAGACTTGGACCTGCCTCGCATGGGCCAGTAGGCCTGCTGCAGTGTTCCTTCTTTCTTATGTTCTTATGTTCTTATAGTAGTTGCCACTGAATGGTCTTCTATAAACACCGAACCTCCGGTCCAACTGACTCGAGGAGATTGCCCAAGGAGGACCATTTGCTCTGGTTCACTAAAATTCACGACACCAGTGGACTTGTACCATTTAGTGAACATTTTGGACTGTCCACATGGGACTGACCCAACTAACGCTTTCTCAGTTTAATTTCCCGCCTTTGCGCTGATATACATCGAGTGCAACTGCTTTCACAACGTCATAATTAGCGAAATTTTCGTCACTTATACCAATTGTAAATCCTTGCTCAATGCTCGATTGGCCATCGCAAAGCTCGATCCTGATTTTCGAAATACTCGAAAAATTGCTTAGGCTGGGAATCAGAAAACCAAGGTACTAGCAACACAGATTTCTGAACACTGAAATTATCCTCCAAAGTACCCTGAAATTGTCTCCTTCTTCTTCTATCAAATTCCCTCCTTAGCAAAGGCACATTGCTCCTAGGTGCTCAAGACGGAATTTAGCCAACTAAAGTGTTAACGAAGGTGACTCCCCCCGAGATAGCCCCAATTCACCACCTGTTTTTCCTGCTAGATATTGGCCTGTTGCTCTGAATTTTGTCCTTCCCCCCTTAAGAGTTTCTTGATACTTATTACAACCTCAGGTTCAATGGCCTGTTAACCTGAGTGTAAAAGGGAGCTTGACAAAGAAACACAGTAGAAAATGCTTTGAATTTGTATTTCCTTCAAGCAGTTATGAATATATAAGACTTTGTCTTTTCCTTCCACAAGCAGTTATGAATATATAAGACTTGTCTTTTCCTTACACAAGCAGTTATGAATATATAAGACTTGTCTTTTCCTTCACCAAGTAAATAAAAAGGGCTTTTTACATATGTACACCTATATACAAAGGAGTAGTATTTAGTGCACGCCACAGTTGTCTAGGCTAAGCAGCAGCCAAAAGACAGACAACTTTCACAACCAGCTCTATGCAGGAATTCCAATGACAAACCGCAGTGGTATCACGTCACCTTTGTCATTGTTAAACTCGCATTTTAATTGGCTGAACCGAGTCGTTGATTTGATGATGAGGCCTCATCGCCAAACCCTTAACGATGGTTCGCTGGTTGGAAGGAGCCTATGTGGGTGTGTTTAACATGCTCCGAATAAAGGTTACATACTCTTTGCATGCAACACCCCCACCCAAGAGGGCTCAGGACTAAGGCTTCCACCCAAATGGGTAGAGTGCCCCCATGGCACATTATAATAATGGGACCGCCTTTCCTCAACCATCCCACTCATCAGATAAAGCTAAACTTTTCTAGACATAAAGTCCGGCTTTAAACTTAAGAGTGAGACAGCAGACGGTAGGGCTAGCATAGGTCCAAGGTGCCTGCGGTCAGTAGCAGGGCACCCCCCCGCTAAAAAAAAAACCACTAGGGAAAAAAGGGCTGGTTCCACCCAAAGTCCTAACACATCCTAACTAAATGCAATGACTTCTGGACAAGACATCAGCTAGCGTATTATTTTTTCCAGCAATGTGTATAATTTTTATATTGTAGGGTTGCAACCTAATACTCCAACGCATGAGTCTGGTATTTTGATTCTTCATACGTTGAAGGTAAACCAGAGGGTTGTGGTCGCTGTAGATGGTGACCACCTGAGAGGACTGGCCCACGTAGACATCAAAAATGCTCTAATGCCAGAATTAGAGCAGGCCCTCCTTCTCTATAGTAAGTAGGCCCTCTGGTGTGGTTGGTATTTGGCCGAAAAAATATGCCACAGGCTGCAACCCATCATCCCCAGATTGCAGAAGCAGAGCCCCCACCCCAGACTCACAAGCGTCAATCTGCAAGGAAAATCGTTTTGAAAAGTCTGGAGACAACAGAATGGGTGCAGTACAAGTAATCTCTTTGCTTTTGTAAAGGCATCTTGACATTCTGGGGTCCAAATAAAGGGAACTTTGTGACTGGTAAGTGAGGTTAGAGGTGCAACAATATCTCAAAATTTTACAGAATCTTCTATAAAACCCTACCATCCCTAGAAAATGTTGAAGGATTTCCTGTCAGGGGGACTGGATAATTTTTAATGGCCATAATTTTTGCAAATTTAGGGCCACTTTGCCACACCTACTGCATGGCCCAGAAAATTAATAGTAGATTGGAAAGGATGACTTTGATAAATTAACAGTTAAATGAAAACTCTGGAAGGTCTCAAAGAGAGCCTTAAGCCTAAACACATGTTGGTCCCAAGAGTCCGACACAACAACTATATCATCTAGGTAAGCGGCCGTGCCTTCAAGTCCTTTAATAGCCTGATGGATAAGTCTCTGGAATGATGCAGGAGAGTTTTTCATTCCGAAGGGGGTCACTGTATACTGATAATGACCTCCTGGAATTACGAAGGCAGAGATTTCCTTCGCCTTATCTGTTAAAGGTACTTGATAGTAACCTTTAAGGAGGTCCAATTTGGATACAAAAGTAGCCTTACCCACAAAGTCGATTACATCATCCAGACGTGGCAGAGGATAGGCATCTGCAATTGTGACCTCATTCACCTTACGGTAATCTGTGCACATTCGGAACCCTCCATCAGCTTTGTTAACAAGGATGCAAGGTGAAGCCCACGGACTAGATGACTCCTCCACTAACCCATGCTCTAACAGAAATTCTACCTCCTGTTGAAGTAGCCTCTGTTTTTCAGGATTAGCTCTGTAAGGGGAGAGTTTAATAGGTTTAGAGTTTCCAACATCTACATCATGATATCCTAATGTACATTTTTTCGGCACATCCGAAAAAATATCTGGATAAGACTGTAGGCGCGCAGTTAAATTAGTTACTTGAGACTTGGTCAAACCCAACATTAAAGGGTTAGGGTCCTTGAGGAGGACCGAATTTGGAAGCTTTACATTAATCTCAGAGTGCAAAGAGTCAGGGTCATCAGAGGCAGAGGACAGAGTCATTACTGGAACTTTATCTGGTGTATTAAAGGCTTTAATTTGATTAATGTGGTAAGTTTTGCCTTTTGAGGTCTTGTCAAGGGAAGATACCACATAATTTACATCAGATAATTTACTTACGATTTGCATTGGTCCCGTAAATCTAGCTTTCAAGATGTGGCCAGGTATAGGCTCCTGTACCAACACCTTATCTCCTGGATGGAAGGAGCGAAATTTTGAGTTTCTGTCATACCTCTGTTTCATCGTATTCTGAGCTGCCTTCAAGTTAGCCTTAGCCAACTGACGTGCTACCTGCAACCTTGAAGAAGGTTTGTAGAGGTTGTGGAGGCGTCTTCTCCCATCCATCCTTCTTTCACGTAGAGGACCTCGTACATTGTGCCCAAATATCAGCTCAAAGGACTATACCCTGAGACTCTTGCACCGTTTCTCTCATTTGCGAATAGCAACAGAGGAATGATTCATCCCAGGCTGTAGGAAAATGCATGCAGAATGTTCTCATCATTGTTTTTAACGTCTGATCTAATTTTTCCAAGGCGCCTTGGGACTGAGGATGATAGGCAGTGGATAGGTTATGAACTATTCCTAGCCTAGTTAATGCTTCCCTAAATGCTTTGGCAGTGAAGTTAGTACCTTGATCACTTTGAATAGTTTTAGGAACTCCAAAGCAAGAGATAAACTTAGTTAAAGCTTTAAGGATTGCTTTAGTGTTAATACTGCGCATAGGAACTGCCTCTGGATATCTAATTACTCTATCCATGATTGTGAATAAGTATTGATTTCCAGACTTAGCTTTAGTTAGTGGACCTACACAATCTATTATTAATTCTGAAAAAGGGTCTCCATTAACAGGAATGGGATGGAGAGGTGCAGGTTTAATGGGGTGTCCAGGTTTCCCTACCTGCTGACATTCTGGACAACAGCGAATATGATTCTTTACATCTTGCCTTAACTTTGGCCAAAAGAATTCTTTTGTTATTCGGTATTGAGTTTTGGTAATTCCCAAATGGCCTCCTAAAGAAGAATTATGGGCTATATTTAGTATCTGAGACCTAAACTTTCTGGGAACCACTAATTTATCTGTTTGCTGTTTTCCCTCCACCTCCTTACCAGTTTCAGTGCAGACTAAGTAATTACTTTTTAAGAGATATTTGACCGGGTAACCCGAAGTGGATTTACCCATAGCTGCCTCAAAAGCAGAGTTTAGTGAGGAGTCTTTCCGTTGTTCCTCCCGAAAGGACAGTCCCTCAGGCATGGAAACAGACATCTGGCAATCCTGCAACCCTGGAATAGGAAGACTTGATCTGGGGCTGTTCACTAAATTTACGAGGCTCTGGCCAGTTTTCCTCGCAAAACAAATTGGTTAATCCGAGATCAGAGTCGTCCAAGGACGAGTTAACAGTCTCATCAGACATCACTTTGGATTGTTCCCGAGTTATGGCCAACATCGGGGAAGAATTAATCATTATGGGTTCTATACATTTAGTAGACTCAATGTTATTACCCAGTAATAGCATTGCATCCTTCATAGGAAATCCCTCTGAGACACCAACAGTCAAATACCCAGTGTAGTATTTACTCTGCACATAGATTTGATGTAAAGTGACAGAAAATACTGCTCCTCCAAAAGCTTCTAACAGAACTGAGGATTGCAAAGAGGTTTGTTCAGAAAGGGGAAGTACTCCCTCTCTTATAAGTGAGCAATATGCTCCAGTATCCCTAAAGGTTCTAACTTCCTTTTTCTCTGAATGTTCCTGAAGGGATACTTTACAAGTGCTATAATAGGGGGCCACCCCCTTCTCTACTTCTTCCTGGGACATATTATTAGGGATATTAGAAATTTTCCCAAATGGTTGGGGTTTACTTGGACAATTGGGCCTAATGTGCAGAGCTTGCCACAGTTGTAACATACCATCTCAGCTTTAACTTTGCACCTCTTTGATTTTGTGGCTTACGCCACTCTGGATACTGCCGCTTCGAATCACCATGTTGAGTAGTTTGAAGTCTTTCACCAGGTTGACTTGAAGTGAAGTAACGCTGCTCACCAGGTGATTTAGTTGACTGCTGACGATATTCACCTTCATCTTGACCTTTAGTTCTCCATCAGGAACTTTTCTTTGACGATCTCTGCTCATACCTGGCTGTTGAGGAAAGCGATAAGACCGCTCGGACAAGGAGCGGTTAGTTTCAAAGTATCAGCCAACCTGGCTGCTTCCAATGCCGTAGGCAAGGAATGATCTTGCAGAAAGACTCGAACCTCTGAACTAACAGACTCCAGCAGGTTGTCCACCAAGATGAGCTGCTTCAAATTTTCAAAATCAACGACACCACTTGCCTTGTACCACTTTGTAAAAGCCCTGGTCTGCTGTCTTACGTAGTCAACAGCAGACTGACCAAACTGCCTTCTGCCGAGTTTGAATTCTTTCCTATACTTGGCAGGAATACATTGATAAGCCCAAAGAACAGTGGTTTTCACAATGCAATAGTTTCCAAAGTCATCATTTCCCAGGCTAGAAGTAAACTCTTGGGCTTTACCAAACAACGCAGGATGCACCAGTGACGCCCAATGAACCTCAGGCCACCCTAAAGCTCGAGCCTGGTTTTCAAATGCTTCGAAAAACTGTTCAGGCTCTGCTTCAACAAAACGAGGAACAAACTGTACTGCCCTTTGCAAATTGAAGTCATCTACAGTCTGATGGAATTGCCTCCTCTCCTTCTCTCTATCAAACTCTTCCTTAGCAAATGCACGCTGTTCTCTAGTTTGTTCAAGAGTGAGTCTGGCTAGTTCAAGCGCCAATGAACCAGACTCACCTGTCGATAACCCCACACCTGTGACTTGCTGGTTTGCTCAGGAGTTTGTCTCTCCCATTTTGTAGAAACCTTAATGGTGACCTACGGTTAACAGCTCCTGTAGAGGAGAAACACGAGACTGATCTGTCATAGTTTCAGTTTGTAGTTTACTCCTTATAATATCACGCAGCTGAGCAGCAGTAAGGGTACGCTGGTATTCAACACCAATAGAACGAGCGATACGCCAACAACGCTGTAGAGAGAGTTTGGGCAACTTTAGTAGAGTTAACTCAGACACTAACCGTCTGACTCGAATAGGTGGCATTAACCCTCAACTTAACACGCTGTAGCGCTATGCACGGTACGAATTGCAGTATACTCATACGATAGCAGAGCTGACACGCAATAGCAAAGCCAATATGCACACACACAATAGCAAGGCTGACACACAATAACAAACCAAATTGCAGAATACTCACAATAGCAGGCTGACCATAGCGAAGCGAATGCAAAGATGACACACAAAATTCGTGAAGCGTTGGCAAAGCGTAAGCAATGTCAGATAGCAAGCTATCTAGATACAAGACTAGCTCCTGCGCGAACTTCAACTCTAGGCTCAACTCTTGCTTTAAGTCTCCAAATTCAGCTCCGGGACAGGCTACCCATATTACAACCTCAGGTTCAGTGGCCTGTTAACCTGAGTGTAAAAGGGAGCTTGGAGCAAAGAAGCACAGTAGAAAATGCTTTGAATTTGTATTTCCTTCAAGCAGTTATGAATATATAAGACTTTTGTCTTTTCCTTCCACAAGCAGTTATGAATATATAAGACTTTTGTCTTTTCCTTCACCAAGTAAATAAAAAAGGGCTTTTTACACATATGTACACTATATACAAAGGAGTAGTATTTAGTGCACGCCACAGTTGTCTAGGCTAAGCAGCAGCCAAAAGACAGACAACTTTCCACAACCAGCTCTATGCAGGAATTCCAATGACAAACTGCGAGTGGTATCCACGTCACCTTTGTCATTGTTAAACTCGCATTTTAATTGGCTGAACCGAGTCGTTGATTTGATGATGGGGCCCCATCGCCAAACCCTTAACGATGGTTCACTGGTTGGAGGGGAGCCTATGTGGGTGTGTTTAACATGCTCCGAATAAAGGTTACATACTCTTTGCATGCAACAATACTCTATACCAATAGAATGAGCAAAATGCCAGCAACATTGTAGAGATAATCAGGGCACGTTTTGCAAGGTATATTCAGTCACCAAATGCCTAACTCGTGTCGGTGGCATAACCCATCAGGGTTATAAGAAATGCTAATTTGCAATTAGTTCAACGGAACACGAAGCAACAGCATACAACGACTTCGTAGGTTTGCAATGCAATACTGTAGGCAGGATTGTGGAGACAATGCAGAGACAAAGACTTCAAGACAGGCACCGAATATTATGAACACATGTGTAGTCTAGTGGCCTGCACACCTTGTTGTAGCATGATAATCAAGGTAGAAACGAGGAACTAGCAAAAAGGCAGCAGAGAATGTAAATACTTATATTTCCTTCACACAACTGCAAGCAATGTATGTACAATATATTCAGATATGTACAATAAGCTAACGCAAGCAAGAGACACCGTGAGAACCGTCTTCGACCAGGCATGGAGGTAAGTCTGCCAATGCTGATTCACGAGTGTCCTATATTGCTTCAAAACTTTGTCAGGCTTCTTGTGATTGGCTAGTTGAAAGAAGATTCTAGCATAATGAGGGGGCCCCTACTCTTTATACCCTTATCACTTGGTTTGCTGGTCGGGAGGGCATGCCTATATGGGTGTGTAACATACGCCAAATATATTGTAACATATTCGTAGCATGCCCGAACCACCACAACCACCACCACTACCAAACCCATGAGCACCCCCACTATCACAACCACCATCACTACTACCACGAGGTTGAGGTATCTGAAACCTGAGGATTCCTCATCACTTGTTGTGTGTGTAGAGAATAACAACAGCCAAGTTGTACATCAGTCAGGTTGTTAGAGGTAGAGGGTACTGAATCAGAAGAAAGGTCAGGGTCTGGCTCGCTCATTTGGAATTTCATCAACATCATCACAAACTAATTTCATATTATCTAAATGTGATTCTTAGTACTGACCACTAATAATTTCTGTAACTTTGTACTTATTACCACTTACATACTCAACTACCCAGTAGGGACCAACAAACTTTTGATCGAGCTTTGGCATTGTGGATGTTTTATTGAAATTAGTTAGCATTACTCTCGAGCCTACTTTAATTTTGGTTGGCTTTGATCGTTGTTAGTGACTTGTAAATTATGCTGCTGACACTTTGGGCTAAACTGGAAATGAGTTGCTACAAAATCATTTGCATTATAGTTCAGTTTCGGAGTGGAATATAACAACTCATACGGTAAACTCTTATCTACACCATACAAAGCATAATGTGGGAATAGAGGTATTGTAAGTAGAATTTATGTCACACTATACGCCAGGTTACAGTTTTGGGATTAATAGTTGCTCTCAAGACATTGAGCACTTTCTTATTGGTGCTTTCAGCTAAACCATTGCTGGCAGGACGGTGAGGGACAATGATTGACTTAGAGATCTTGTACAAAGTACAAAACTTTTCAAGAATCTCAAAACAGAAATCATTTCCGTTATCTGTTACGAAGTACTTAGGAGTAGTATACTTGAAGATTATACGTTCTTTAAACGCTTTAGCTACGGTCTCGGCAGTCTTATCTGCTATAGGTACTAAATCACAGTATTTTGTGAAATGGTCTACCATTAAACACAGATGCTTGTTGCCCTAGAGGGAACATTGGAAATTTGTTAACAAATCTAGCGGCAATCATTCCCAAGGTTTGCTATCAGTGGGATACACTGTGTGTTGCATGCACACACTGCATTTATTGACATATTCAGAAACATGCACAAATAACCCACATATAGAAGAGAGGAGCTTGCGACGACGTTTCGGTCCGACTTGGACCCTTTACAAAGTCGGACAAGTCGGACCGAAACGTCGTCGTAACTCCTCTCTTCTATGTGCGGGTTATTTGTGTATTGTTCCAGTCACGGTATTGTACCTGTTTTTTTTTTTTTTTTTTTTTGTTATTCAGAAATATCAGTTGCCATGCGAGGCCAAAAGTATTTCAATCTGGCTTTCTTTAAGGACGATCCATAGAAGGATGTGCGAAACCTGGCACATCGTGAACTAAATGATTTACTCTTCTGCTGGAAGTACCTAGGTCGGCAGTGTGGTACAGTAACTCTTGGTTCATATCAAAGTCACTTATAGGTGCTAGTTTCAAATGGAGTTTGATATTCCTGAAGAAAAAATCGAATCACACCAGTCCATAAACGATCTGTTCAATGGGTATTCTTTACAATTTACATCCTATGAATTGAATGGAGGATCAATTACTACTGTACTAATGTGTCAAGATAGGGCATCTGCGACTACATTTGATTTGCCTGCCAAGTGTTCTAAGGTTGGATTGAAGTCTTGAAAGGTCAAGGACCATCTGGCTAATCTTTCATTTGGCTGTATATTCTGGAATAGAGGAATCAGTGGAGCATAATCTGTCAAGACATGAACAGGGTACTGGTATATAAAGTCTCGAAAGCGTTTTAAAGACCAAACGCTTCTTGCTCAGTTACTGTATAATTATGGTCAGCCTTTGTAAGAACATAACTAGAAAATGCAACTGGGATTGTTCTTGCTATCTGACTTTTGAGCTAGGATGGCACCTGTTCCGATAGAAATAACATCCGTTATTATGTAAACAGGTTTATAAAATCTGGAAATGTTAAGACAGAAGCAGAAGTTAACTTTTCTTTAAGTGTTTGAATTGCTCTTTCTTGACTAAAGGTCCAAAGTCAATCACTGGGCGCCAAGTACCGTCCTTCTTAGGTACTTGGATCAAGGGAACATTCCAGGGTGAATTGTTGTGTGCAATGACGCCGTCATAAAGCATCATGTTGACTAACTCTTGCAACAGCACTCGCAAATCAGGCATTCTGTACACACAAACATAAATTGGTCTTGTATTATGTTCAAGTGGAATTCGATGTGACAGTAGGTTCATTAAACTCATATTCTCCATTGGTAAAGCAACGGCTCTACAACGGTTCTTCAACTAGTGCAACAAAATCGTAACTTCATCTGGGAAGTCAGCTGGAACTTTATCTGAACCTTATCTGGTGAAGTGAACGGATTCTTCCCGGTTGAAATAGCACCAACCCACAGGTCTGGTAACAACTATTACTCTACCCAAACAGCACACACATAACGAACAAGGGTGGCATTCGCTCTCAGATGGGCACTCTTAATAGAGTATTTGCAAGGAAGAAATGGCTCTTATTATCTCTTAAAATATGTAAGGATGGCTCGACAAACAAACCCTTTACTTTACATGAGTCACTGTTAACTAAGACATTGTCAACATCTGGAACACGAGAGACAACAACTGACACTCTAGCAAGCACACTAGCTCTGACAGAGACCTTTTTTATAGACGGCTGGTGACACCAACAAGAGATCTCATAAAAACTTGCTACTAGTTCGAGCCACACCCGTACCTTGGTTTATTTGCAATCGTGTTATTGCAATTTCATGAGTCAAGAGATTGCATGATTTGTTTCAAATAGCCGCTTTTTGAGAAGGTGTACCCTGATGAGGAACGAGTTCTCATCGCAGGGATAGTCTCAGTATCCAAGGTTGTCTGAGGTTCCTCTGACACCTAACGCTGCTGCACTCTATCCTGCTTACAAGAAGTTGTAGGGATTGGTTTCCAGATAGGAGCGACAGTTTTACCAGTACTTGACTGCCTGGTTATGTTACTAGAGAATGCACAAGTCTGTAAAGACTTAGACCGAACTTCTTACTCGGTAGCAGTATGATAGATCTGTGATCCAAGCTGGTAGCTCCAGAATGGTACGATCATGTCGTCAATTAGGGCATGCCATTGGTAGGGATCAAGCATAATATGTAAATCTCGCATCGATGGAAATCCAAGTAGAAGATCACCAGCAAAATTAATCTGGTCTACAATGAGAAAGGATACCGAAAATTCTCTACCTAGGATGGAGAAGGCGAGGGAAGTCTGACCACGGACAAGCAGACTAGAACAGCCACTCCACTAAGAGTGGTTACAAGATTTGGTTCTACAAGAAGGATGTGACGTAACTGCTTATCTTTAAACTGGCTAGATCCAATAATGTTAACTTGTTCACCAGAGTCCATGAACACATGAACGGGTGCATTGAGCAAGGAAGCTTCGACATGAGAGTGAGTCATCATTGGAGAAGGTTAAGACTGCAAGACTCCAAGTGCCATGACAGTGACCTTCATCTAAGACACTGCATCTCCGAAAATGTCTTCGTCAAACACTTTGACATGTGATGCAATGTCATTAACAAGGCAATCTCCTCTAAACTGCATAAGACGTAGAATAAATTCTTAACAGTGATTGAAAAGTCACTATTATTTACTATCACCATGGGATGGTTTGACCAGGGCGCTCGGATTCCTCCGAACCTGACGCATTTGAACATGACCACGTTTGAAACGACTACGGAAGCATCCGTAATACGTACTCACTTGACTAGCAATGCAATCAGATGTGTGATGGCCATGTATCCTATGGAGAGTATATTATTGCAGGTTGGTTGAGGGCTATCTTGAGTACAATGCCTCTTATTTTGAACACCCGTATAATTTATGGCAATATGTACCCTTTTTCCGCAATTTCAACAAGTTCTGGTACAATGGTTGCTAACTTCACTTCTTGCACTACGACCACTTAGTACATGACCTGTAATAGGTCTTGCATTCAATAATTCTTGAAGTATAAAATGCGAATCGGATGCCGTTGATGGAAATAAATAAGCATGGATCATATCTTCATATTGTGACCAACTAGTAAAATTATGGAAATCGCGGTTGGTAATCAACTCACTGCCTTCTCCAGGCAAGGGATACCTGGAAAGACTGTCTTTCGCAAGCCTATAATGATAGTGTTTAATTATGTGTCACCACCAGCAGCATTATCTGCTGCATTGTGAATTGCAGTGAACCAAGCTTCAAAACTGCTTGGGTTGCCATCGGAAGTCTAGAGGTTCACGAGAATAAATATACTGTCTGTGGACTGGTGGATGTATTTTAGTAGGCAAAGAGCCACTAAGATTCTAAGATGGTTCACATGCGCATTAGCACCGCTAGTCACAGGTGATTCAGAAACTGATTCAGAGAAATTTACGCAGACAAGAGCAAAAAATATGAAATTACGATGCAATATAAGAAATCACGTAAAGAAAAATAAATGATGCTTGAGTAACTCTGCAGAATTAAACTTAATCTAACATAATCTAACACAGAACAAACAGTTTACTCAAAAAACAGAGCAAAGGTGATTATGGAACTGAACAAAAATTACAAAGAGTGAACTTGTTTTAGGAAAAATGCAATAATGTGAATAAAAAAACGCAAGATACAAGATAAGGTAATTCACACACTTACAGTACTGAAGAGAGACATGTATCAATCAAGTTCACTCACTGACACTGATAAGTCATCTTGCTTGTTAAAATAGTAACTTGCACAAAAGCAGGTATTGTACAGAAATATTCTGTAGAAAAATAAACAGTAAAATAAATTAACAATAACAGTGCACTCACTGTAGAAAATAATACTGTACAGAGTAAGGAAATTTGACTTACTTCAGTTTGTAGAGAAAATAAATAGAATAACAAACATAATTATCACAAAACACTGAAGAACACTTAGTCAGTAAATGTGAAAATAAACAAGGAAATAAAAAAAAATATATTATTGAAAGTAAGTCTCTCTGATACACTGAGAGTTTATATATCACTAACCTTCAACAAAAATGTGTTTAGGCTTTTATGTTTTAATATACGTAAAAATCTTTATAAAACGAAGTAGGATGTTGATTTAACGTCAGCGAAACGCAAGATGATCCTACGGAGATGACACACAGCGCCCCTGGTGACAGTTGGTGAATCTGGACGAATTTGCTCATTCTTGGCGACCCATAAACACTCTGGCTTTATCGGCGGAGTAAAAATCAATCGGGTGTTCACCTGGTCTGTGGGCAATGTAGATACACAATGTAGTCACACAAAGCATGTGTGACTAGGTGCACTGGATGGCTCCTACACACTACTTACACGAAACCGACTGGCTTAGTAATCCATAATAAGTCACAATATGACTCACGATACCATACCACGGGTGGGGCTTGAACCCCGCAATTTTTACTGTTAGTGCAGAGCGAAACAGACACACTGGTGGGCTGGAATCGACTGACTTCTAACAGAAACTGGGTTGGCTTGTTTCTCAGCTGGATTGGCTTGCTGGCTTAATTCCTCGACACTGGACACATTGGGTTTGCTGGAATGCTTGTAAGACATGCACACAGACCTTTTGAAGCAGGGCAGAAAGATGACTTGCTGGCTTGGGCTGCCTTGTAGACTGGCTTAACCAGGCTTGACTTAATTTGAATGAAATTTTGGCCCACCCCTCGAAAGTTTACATACAAAGCCACTGAGCACTAAGCAATACGAACCAGGAAAGACGATGCTGAATGTAAAGAGATGTTGGCTTGGTGACTCCCCCAGGGTGACACGCAGACTCCCCCAGGGTGACATGCTGACTCCCCCACGGTGACATGCTGACTCCCCCAGGGTGACATGCTGACTTACGCACTGTGTCCACGCGGTCTCGTCGATTCAATCATTTTTCATCGACGTAATTACCAAAATTTAGTACCCAAAGCTTGCTCGTAAGTGAGGCAGAGGCCTATGAGGCACGGCCAAGGTGCGTAGTTCAAAGGGAAGTCGTGTGACTAACTCTTGAACTGTTGACACCACTACCACCATCACCACCACCTTCACTATCACCACTACCACCATCATCACCATTACTACCATCACCATCATCACCAACACCACTATAACCACCACAACCCCTACGTAGTCACCACCACCACCATCATCACCACCATGATTACCATCACTAACAAAACCAATACCACCTCTACCAACACCGCTATAACCACAACCATCATCACTACCCCACCACCATTAGTACCACCTCCACCACCATTACCACAATCACCACTACAACAACCATCACCACCAATAAAACCACCACCACTACGACCACAATCACACCATAGTCATCACCACAACCACCATCACCACCAGCATCTCCATCACCACCACCATCACCACTATAACCACCATCCCAACTACAACCACTACCACCACCATTACCATCACAACCACATAAACCACCACCATCACCACTACCCCTGTGGCATGCTAAGAGTATGTTATAATTTATTCGGCGTATGTCACACTCCAATATAGGCTGCCTCCCAACCAGTCAACCTGGTGCTATGGGTTTAACGATCGATAGGGTACCCATCGTTACTTCAGTACCTTGGTTCATTGGCCGATCACAGGCAGGCCTGTCAAAGCTGAAGCAACGTGGTTCACTTGCAGTGAGCATTGGCAGACTTGCCTACCTGCTGGTTGAGTACGGTGCACTCTCTCTGGCTTCTGCTTTGCCATATGTCACCGTGGTGTACACTTACTATTCTATCTGTACATATTGTACGTAGTATACATACTTGTATATATCTGGTGAAGTCAAATATATTTAATAGTCTACTGCTGAGTTTTGTTTGCTCCATATTCCCATTACGACCAGATCTCAGAGGCCTTTCTTACCTGTGTTCGTAATAACCACCATCACCCCCACCACCACCATCATCACCATCACTACCAGCACCACCACAACCACGCTCACCACCCGCATCACCATCACCATTACCATCACCACATAAGCCACAGTCACCACCACCATCACCACAATCACCATCACTACCACTATCACCATCACTATAACCAACTTCACCATCACCACCAGTACCATCAACACCACTATCACCATCACCACCACCAATACCATCACCACCACCACCATCACCACTACCAAAACCACCACCATCACCCTCACTACCAACAACACCAAAAGCACAGTCACCACCACTACAACCATCACCACCATCACCATCATCACGACCATCACCACCACCACTACCACCATCACCACCACTACAACCACCATCACCACCACTACCACCACCATCACCACCACTGCAACTACCATCCTCAACACCACTACAACCGCCATCACCGTCACTGCAACCACCACCCTCAACACCACTACAACCACCATCACTACCATTACAACCACCAACACCATAATCACCACTACAACCACCACCATCACCACCAACCCATCACCACCATTACCACCACAACCACTGCCACAATCACCTCCTCAACCACCGCCACCACCACTACAACCACCACCATCACCACCAACCCCACCACAACCCACCATCACCACCAACCCCACCACCACCATCACCTCCACAACCACCGCCACCATCACCACCACAACCACCATCACCAACCACCATCACCTCTACCTCCAGTAAGCACAACAAGGAGCTGTGTTCTTCCCAGCAGTTAGCATCACTCTCCAACCTCGTAACCAATATTGTTAATCCATCGGGCGGGCGGAAGCAGGTGTTTTAAGCGCTTAGAAAATTGCCTGAAGATAAAAAAGTGTTTGGATTAGATGGTTTTGGATAAGGTTCCCTGCCTGGCTTATTATCGGTATAGCAGCGGCCGCCATTATCCATGTCTCACTCCTCTCCACTAGTCTCCATTTAGCGCCATTCATCTTTCACTTTCTTATAATCTCAATTTATCTAAGAGGCGCCGGCCAACTACTTAGCGAGAGAGGCTCTGTGCTCTTTAAGGCTCTCTCAACACTTTTGTCTTGGTGCGTTGTCAGGCAGGCTTTCCTCCTTCCTCCCTCCCTCCCTCCGTCTATCCCTTCATTGCCTACCTCCCTGTCTTTATTCACTGCCTTTCTCCCTTCGTCCCTGCCTACCTCTCTCCTTTTCACCCTTTCTCCATCCTACCAATCTCTCTCTCTCATCTCATTCATGCCTCTCTTGCTCCTTTCTTTCTAGCCACCCTCTCTCAGTTTTTTTGCCACCCCTTCCCTCTCTCTCCTTCCCTTTCCTTCCCTTCCTTCCCCTTTCACTGCGTCATTCTCGTCTTGCCCCTCGTTTTCCTTCCTTCCCGCTCTCTTTCTACCTTCTATAATACAGTGACCCAGTCCATATTGACCTGACTCAACCTGGAATTAGTTGGTGCTGCTTGATATATACGAAGTAATGTTTGTTTCATAATGTGCAAGCTGAATGTGGCGAGATAACTGCAACAATGAATGTTCATCGTGTCTCAAGTTGATAATGTATTTATATGTTCACAAAAGTTGATCAGTGCTCTTTTGTTCACTCAGAGCATTGCCCTCTTAATTTGTAATGATATACTTACATAATATTTTTTTCCTCTCTCGGATTGGCCATCACTGAGGAGGGTAATTCTGAAGTAATAGTACTTCCAGCTGTACTGGAACGACACCCTTGGAAGCTAGTGTAGCTACTGATACCTTGGTGCAATATTGTTCAACAGAAACATCTTAACTCAAGCTGGCAGAGTTCATCACTCGTTCAGTGAACATTCTTCTGTGTGACGGAATATGACTGATAAATACAGCTAGTTTTTGTTCCCATTATATAACTGTCAGATAAAATAGGGTATCAGCACATTCTAATGTATATAATCTTGCTTAATAAAAAAAATTATGCATGTCCCTTAGAACATTTCTTTACCTCATGCTTCCCTTCTATTTTTTTCCTTTTCTCTCTCTCTCTCTCTCTCTCTCTCTCTCTCTCTCTCTCTCTCTCTCTCTCTCTCTCTCTCTCTCTCTCTCTCTCTCTCTCTCTCTCTCTCTCTCCGTCTCTCTGATTCTCCCTAGCATCTCCCATCATTCCCATCATTCCCATCCTTCAAAACCCTCTCTCATTTCCTTTCTCTCTCTCACCCTTTCATTTTCTTTCCTTCACACTTGCCAAAACTCCTTCCTCAGCTACGCCACTCCCTCCCATGCCATATTCTTCCCTCTCCCCTCTCTTGACCACCCCTTGCCATAGTCCCTTCCCACTACACTTCCCCACCCTAATTATCTAACCCCCACCTTACCATGCTACCCCTCCTTACATTCCCCCTCTTCTTATCCTTTCACCTCACCTACTTTCTCCTTTTCCCACCTCCCTTTCTCTTCCTTACCCTCACCTTTTTCTCTTCGCAACTGTGAGATTTAAGCCATGGATGCAAACCCCTTGCAACTCAATACCGTCACAGGCTTACGAATCTAGCAGATCTAACCTGGTCTGAGGAGGAGAGATATTACTCTCACCATACAGAATGTCACACCCAACTTTTCAATTTCTAACTTATTACGAGCACAGGTAAAGTAGGGTCTGAGACCTGGTCGTAATGGGTTTCAAACTGGAGCAAACAAACTCAACAATAGTATATGACTTGTATTTCCTTCACCAGATATAATTTGCCAAATATAAACAGGTATGTACACTTATGTACACTATGTACAGAGGTTGAATAGTAAGTGTACCACACGGTGATAAAAGATGGCAACATCAGAAGCCAGAGAGAGTGCACCGCATCAACCAGCAGCTCGGGCAAGTCTGTCAGTTAGCTTATCACAAGTGAACCACGTTGTTTCACCTTTGGTGGGCTTGCCTGTGATTGGCCAATGAACCAAGGTACTGATTTAACGACGGGTACCCTAATGATCATTAAACCCTTAGCACCCGGTTAGCTGGTTGGGAGGCAGCCTATAAGGCAGTGTGACATATGCCACATCACTAGAGTCGCTGCCAAAACCAGTTTTGGGGATGTGAGCACCTTTATATACCCATTACTGCCACCTGAGCTGGGTGAGCTTAGATTTATGCTAGTTCAGCAATATTTATACGTAGATCAATCAATGGGAGGGAAAGAAAATTCACGAATTCTTTCGTCTTATTTTTATTACCTATAATAAATTATCAAGAACGAGGACTTGCATGGAAACAGACACTAAATGCAGTGTATTGAAACCCTTTATTGACAATATTTCGCCCATGCAGTAGCCATTTTCGGGTAAATTAAACAAGACACTTGCGAAACACTTGGGTATCTTTATACAAGAAACGTTTCACTAGTCAGTTGCTTCATAAGTCAAATAAAGAGAAAAAACAGTTGACGATGAGAAAGTGTAAGGTAATCAACTCCTCAGATGGAAAATGACGTATTCAGTCTAATAGTCTTGATAAAACGTCAGGATATGCACACAGAATGGGGCTTACACACTGGAGGTATATAAATCATTTAGAAAACCGACAAGTTAATGAACGAAACACGTGTGGAATACATGAGTATCTTCATTGTGGAAAGATTTTACCAGCCACTGATACTATTGCTTTCCTAACCTACTGGGATGGCCTACTTTCTCTAGTGTATTTGGTCAGCTAATGACGCCGCCTCCAACTGTTTCGTTTCACCTGTTTCCAGTATATAAACCTCCTCTCTGTGCATATGCCGTACATTTATGGAGTCTGATTGTTTGAACACATCACCTCCAAACAGAATGACTAATTATCTCAAACTCTCCCTCTTTCACCATCTTGCTCAGTATTGAACTGATGAAGGCACTTGCTGATGACACGTTCCCACTATAAAGATATCCATGTATCTCATTCATCACCACATCGGATTTCTAAACCGTTTACATAATAACACTTGAAAAAGTCCACTGCGTGTCAATAAGGCAAATCATTACACATTATTTGTGTCTCTATTTTGATCATGTCTGTATTTTGTACCATTTCCCACCAGGAAAAATTGCATATTCGCTTCACAATGTATCACATCAGGGCAATAGAAACGAGTTTTGGACTATGGGAGGATCATGATAAGGACACACAATTCTTGACCAGCTGGCCCGAGGTACTTACGAAGCATATTTTGGTGGACGGAGAGAATACTAGATGGATTTTGATCGCTGCGAGATCCGTTGAAGAAATCCTCACAATCCATAACCACAGTCCTCTGTGCTCTAATGCAAGCGATTCGAATAGTGCAGAATCGTGGTATAAGTTGACGATGCAATTAAATATTAGTGTTGAAGATTTAAAAGAAATCGGAAAAGGTATTCACAATTCATCATACAGAAATTAATATCCAAATTTCTTAAATAAAAATGGTGAATTAAGACATACACAGCCCAAATCTAATTCATATACTGTATTTCAAAAAGATCAAAAGAGACCAATATCTAAAATATACTGGGACATTAATTAAACATAAAGCCGCACAGATATGGTGCTATCAAGCACGGAAGGGTTGAAGCTATTCAGATGCGACACTGAATATTTATCACCTTTGAAGTAGTGTTTCTATTTTTCCAATTTCGTTCAAAGAAATTAAAACATACACAGGTCAAAATCAATCAAAATTTTCCGGAAGACTGACAAGCTTTAAAGACAGAAAATAAGTAGGTTAGTTCCATAACATATTTTTTTTAACAATAATCTTGAGTACACAAAGATATTAAAGGCACACAAAAGAACATTCACTTAAGAACTGAGACTGATATTTGATAGTGAGGTTCAGATTAGAGTATGTAGGAGAGAGGGAGATTATTTCCCAGTAACAGTAGGCCTTAGACAAGGATGTGTGATGTCACCATGGTTGTTCAATATATTTATAGATGGAGTTGTAAGAGAAGTGAATGCTCGGGTGTTGGCAAGAGGTGTGGGGTTAAAAGATAAAGAATCTAACACAAAGTGGGAGTTGTCACAGTTGCTCTTTGCTGATGACACTGTGCTTTTGGGAGATTCTGAAAGAAATTGCAGAGGTTGGTGGATGAGTTTGGTAGGGTATGTAAAACAAGAAAATTAAAAGTTAATATAAGAAAGAGTAAGGTGATGAGGATAACAAAAAAAAATTAGGTGACGAAAGATTGGATATCAGATTAGAGGGAGAGAGCATGGAGGAGGTGAATGCATTCAGATATTTAGGAGTGGACGTGTCAGAAGATGGGTCTATGAAGGATGAGGTGAATCATAGAATTGATGAGGGGAAAAGGGTGAGTGGTGCACTTAGGAGTCTGTAGAGACAAAGAACTTTGTCCATGGAAGGAAAGAGGGGAATGTATGAGAGTATAGTTACACCAACACTGTTATATGGGTGTGAAGCATGGGTGGTGAGTGTTGCAACAAGAAGTCTGGAGGCAGTGGAGATGTCATGTCTGAAGGCAATGTGTGGTGTGAATATAATGCAGAGAATTCATAGTTTGGAAATTTGGAGGAGGTGCAGGATTGCCAAAACTATTATCTGGAGGGCTGAGGAGGGGTTGTTGAGGTGGTTCGGACATGAAGAGAGAATGGAAAATAGAATGACTTCGAGAGTGTATAAATCTGTAGTGGAGGGAAGGCGGGGTAGGGCACGGCCTAGGAAAGGTTAGAGGGAGGGGGTAAAGGAGGTTTTGTGTGCGAGGGGCTTGGACTTCCAGCAAGCATGCGTGAGTGTGTTGCATAGGAGCGAATGGAGACAAATAGTTTTTAGGACTTGACGTGCTGTTGGAGTGTGATCAGGGTAATATTTATGAAGGGATTCAGGGAAGCCGGTAGGCCGGACTTGAGTCCTGGAGATGGGAAGTACAGTGTCTACACTCTGAAGGAGGGATGTTAAATGTTGCAATTTTATAACTGTGGTGTAAGCACGCCTCTGGCAAGACAGTGATGGAGTGAATGATGGTGAAAGTTTTTCTTTTTCTGGCCACCCTGCCTTGGTGGGAGACGGCCGATGTGTTAATAAATAAAAAAAATCCAATTATTTCACAGAAATTAATTTGATTAATCAAAGTGGCACGTTAAAATTTTCACAACCTAACAACCAGAGATTGTTTCCTTTGAAGAAAAACACAACACTAAACATTAAAGCTTAACAGAAGATATATTTTACAATAAGTGCACAGCGTCTAAAGAAATCTGTGCCTTCACAGCCTAAACCCATGACACGGTATATCCATTTCAATCGATTCGTCATCCATGAAGATTGATGTCATTCACGACTGTTATATTTTAAATAAAGAAAAGCGCTAAAACCGTTGGAATCATATAGCACCTATGGAAGAGAAGGCACTCAAATTTGATCCAATCCAGGGAAAGATATGTCCAGGTCCTTGGATTAAAAGCCCCTTACCAGTATCAAGGCAAAGTAATACTGTAAATAAGGTAAAATAATACTATACCATTTCGAGATTGAAAGAGACAAAATGGCATCCACACACTCCGTTAAATATACCAACCTTCTTTTAAGAAGCAGATCAGAGGAACCTGTCTCCACCTATCACACGGAAACATAATTTGGAAATGGCCTATGTAACATTGCACACAGGACACCCACTCATGCAAATATTCGCTCCAAATTGCTCAAGATACATTACACTCGCATTCAACATTTGAAATTGTATTTGTAATTTTCTACAATCTGTAAGAAAACATATTGTATTTTGAATTTAAAAAGTCCAATTTCATAAAATAAGAAAAAAAAAGCAAATTGACAATCAGCCCAAAATTAATACAAAAATACTTCCTCTTAAGATACACCGGCATTAAGGTTTGAAGCTGAGCTGGAAAGTCATTCACTAGTTATGAGATGTGAAACATTTTGATAAATACTAGTGGTAAATTAAAATGTACTGAAATTTAAGTGAATGACGAGTTGTGATTTTATTAAAGTTCATCATTGCTGAAAGTTTGAAACCCATCAGAAAATGAATTCTTCGATAATTTATCTAATTCCAATGATTTCACGTTTTTTAAATGTCAGTAATATTTCAAATTTGTACTTACTCGGACGGCATCTACTCACATAATTCACGGATTTTCTTTTTTCCCAGACTCTTTTCCTGAGAAATCTATCTTTTGCCTTTCCTATATTTCCAGTCTACTAATTCTTAAAAACATTATTCTTTCTTTAGACGTCAAACTTAATTTTTAGGGGCAAACTAATACTCTCTCCTACTGTCACTGTTGCTTCAGTCTACCCCATTTCCTAGTTATTTTGTCCTCTACAATACTTTAGAGAAACTGGCCTCTCACTTTCTTACAGATTTTAAGCCCACAAAAGAAGTGTTAGCCTTGCCGGCGCTAACAATACTCTTTCCTGTCTTGTTACTCTAGAGTTAACAGTCATCCAATTAGCTGATACTCTGCCAAAACCGCGGGTTCGAACCCCACCCGTGGTATGGTTTGTCTACCGTTCTAGCCGTCACACTGTCTTTTTGAATCCTTCTTTTACGAACACATTTAGTCTGACGGGCTGTTGCGCCCTGTCGTAAATAAGTCAGCAAGCAAGGAACTCAGCAGGACGGAGCCAGGGCAAGACAAATAAACAGGGATATATTTCTTTACCCCAGCATTTCTTCACCAATATATTCACTAGTACAATGTTAATAATGAGAGAATAAAATGATTGGCAGTAGTGATCATGACCAGTGTCAGTAGTCTGCCATTCAGTTAGGTAAAGTGAAGTAACGTCATCTTGGCTAAAGTAATGGACTTCCACGTGGTTGGTGGGTTTGTACTGGACAATGAAGGCAACATTTCGGTACCAACATTGTTAAATGTTCCAAACCTTAAAACACTCGTGACTTGACCTGATCTTTATCTGCTCTTCTCCCTACCTCTTCACCTTCCCTATATTTTCAGTCTTTCCTGCCTTGGTGGGTTCAGTAGTATGGTGGTTTTGTCCTGAAGAGATTTTGTTCTACCCCAGTGAACCGTTAGCTTACCTGCAGTGCTTTTCTGTTCTCTTGTTCCTTAGACTCCCTCCACTATTACTACAACAATTACTACTACGTATTTCTTTGCTAACACTCCACTCTCAGCCTTTTTTTCACCACCACTACTACCTTATTGCCACCTCTATCACTGTTACACCACTTACACTACTGCTATTACTATTACTACTGACTACCATTACTACTACTACTACTACAATATTACAATAATATTATTCACGCTGTGTGACTAGTTAATGGCCCAAGGAGAGAAGAGTTGTCGTAAATTTCAGTCTTCTGTGTGCGAGATCTTTGTGTATTATTCCAATCACGGAACTGTGCCTCTTTTATTATTTAAGTATGCTTTAATTACTGCAAAAAAATAATCTTATTATTTATTCATCAACTTATGCCACTGAATGGCAGCTTCAGCCTTGTGTTCAGGACATTACACCAGTGAGGAAAGAATAAAACTGATCAGACGAGTCATTCTTCAGTTATGGCAAGGATTCCAATTATTCCAAGTTTCTTTTGTTTTGCTATTTTACTACAATAAATCTGCCTGCACGAAAACGAAACTATTCCGGTCCTGAGATGCCATTAAATACTGAAGCTGTTCAGAAGAGATACACTGAAAGCTATTTAGCGTGGTTCAACAGTAATAAAAAAATCACACTATTATGCACATACTCTCTGCCGTCGTCGACATTTTTTGGACATCTTCTGAATGTTTGAACCAACGCAAATGAGGATTTTGGAAGTTATCTTGGCCATTCAAGGATGACCGGAATAGGTTCAGCCCCTTCGGTCATTGGGAGCATGAACCTGTCAATATTTCCAAGAATCTGGACCTAGTAAACGTACACAAGAGTTGAAAATTTGTAGCCGATTGGATGAGGCGCTCTCGAGTTATGAGCGAAATAAAATACAAGTTGGATTATGAAAATAAATCAGACAACCTCTTAAGGTCCCTCTTCGGGAATGATTATATTTATATAATTAAAGTTGCAGGTGAATCAAATGCAAAGATGAAAAGATTCTCTCAAGAATAATGAAAAACAATAAGAGGAAACTAGATGGATTTCGGTAGCAGTGATCCGAGAAAGGCATCCCCGTATTCTATGAGGCCAGCCTCATCTACCTCAATGTATGCTAAAGGAATATTGGAGGGTGATCATAAAATTTAAAGCAGAAAATTTAAAAAAATGTATATATGAATGTATGTTTGTGCGTCTGAATTCCTGTATGAATGTGCAATTTCATACAGTACATTTGTGTATGTATTTATATGTGTATGTATGCACAGGTGTATTTACATATATAAATGTTTGAATGAATGTGTATGCAGATGCATACTAATGCATGTATATGTGTGTATGCATGAATGTATGTCCATACATTTAAATATATGAATGTGTACATGTACTTAAGCACACACACATCTATCGAAACAGGGCGACTACCTGAAGTATGGAAAACACCAAATGAAGTCCCAATTTTTAAAAATGGAGACAGACACGAAGCATTAAACTACAGACCAGTGTCACTGACAGGTATAGTATGCAAGGTCATGAAGAAGATTATCAGGAGAAGGGTGGTGGGGCACCTAGAAAGGAATGAGCTTATCAACGACAGCCAGCACGGTTTCAGGGACAGGAAATCCTGCGCACAAACCAACTGGAGTTCTATGACAGGGTGACGGCAGTAAGACAAGAGAGAGAGGGGTGGGCAGATTGCAATTTCTTGGACTGTAAGAAGGCGTTTGACACAGTTCCACAGAAGAGCTGAAGGACCAGGCAGGGATAACAGGGAAGGCACTACAATGTATCAGGGAATACCTGTCAGGAAGACAACAGCGAGTCATGGTACGTGGTGAGATGTCAGAGTGGGCGCCTGTAACGAGTAGGGTGCCACAGGGATCAGTCCAAGGACCAGTGCTGTTTCTGGTATTTGTGAGCGACATGACGGAAGGAGACTCCGAAGTGTCCCTGTTTGCAGATGATGTGAAGTTGATGAGAAGAATTCAATCAGACGAGGACGAGACAGAACTACAAAGGGATCTGGACAGGCTGCAGGCCTGGTACATTAACTGGCTCCTGGAGTTCAACCCCACCAAGTGCAAAGTCATGAAGATTGGGGAAGGGCAAAAAAGACCACAGACGGAGTACAGTCTAGGGGGCCAAAGACTACAAACCTCACTCAAGGAAAAGGATCTTGGGTTGAGTATAACACCGGGAACATCTCCTGAGGCGCACATCAACCAAATAACTGATGCAGCATATGGGCGCCTGGCTAACCTAAGAACAGCATTCCGACATCTTAATAAGGAGTCATTTAGGACCCTGTACACTGTGTACGTTAGGCCCATATTGGAGTATACAGCACCAGTTTGGAACCCTCACCTAGCCAAGCATGTAAGGAAACTAGAGAGAGTGCAAAGGTTTGCAACAAGACTAGTCCCGGAGCTAAGGGATATGTCCTACGAGGAGAGTGGAAATCGACCTGACGACACTGGAAGACAGGAGAGATAGAGGGGATATCATAACGACATATAAAATACTTAGAGGAATCTACAAGGTGGACAAATACAGGATGTTCCAGAGATGGGACACAGCAACAAGGGGTCACAGTTGGAAGCTGAAGACTCAGATGAATCACAGGAATGTTAGGAAGTATTTCTTCAGTCACAAAGTTGTCAGGAAGTGGAATAGTCTGGGAAGTGATGTAGTGGAAGCAGGATCCATACATAGTTTTAAGGAGAGGTATGATAAAGCTTATGGAGTGGGTAGAGTGACCGAGTAGCGAACAGTGAAGAGGCGGGACCAGGAGCTGTGACTCGACAGCTGCAACCACAACTAGGTGAGTACAATTAGGTGAGTACACAGAGGAGCTGAGTCTCGACCCCTGCAACCACAAATAGGTGAGTACACACACATACAAACATACACATACACAGGCACGCACAAATACAAAAAAAAAACACTCAACGTGCGGCAGTAACAGCTAACAGCAGGGCTCCGTGTATTTTTGTATTTTTGGGCCTCTCCTAGGAATTTGAAGAGGTCGTTGTGCATGACAGGTTCAGTGGACAACTCCACAAGCATGTAATAAAGTACCCAAAGTCAGAAAAGTGAGGTGAAGACCACAATTTTATTAATTTGAAAATGCCGATATTTGCTAGTAACAGTGAGGGGCTGCCAGGCCTAGTGTCAGGTAGCCGGTGTTGCCAGAAGTGGATCACAATCACAGCAATACCAATAGGATAAGGTGTGACCCCATCTACAGCCTTGAGAGCCTTGAGAGCAATGCATAGAGTAGCTAGTACTTAATATTAACATTCGGGAGGGGGGTGTATACAAGTGCTTATAAAAGATTCCATGTGCACCAGGGAGTAGCTTAATACTCAGCAGAGCCTATATATCAGTTAGGGAATATGTTATTATATATGAGTTAGGAATAGAGCGAGAGAATATAAACCCTTGAGCGAGGGGCCAACAGTTATATAAACAGTGTCCACCCTACCCCACACACACTCCAGTTACACACACTGGTTCATGTACACACGTACAGCCACACCCACCCACATGCAAACAGGTATTCGTACACACCTGTGCGCAAGCACACAAATGACACACACTCACACAAATATACACATACAAACACACAATCACTCACACACACACACAGGTATATGAATCCACAATCTCACGCACAAATACACACACACACTAATACACACACACACGCACGCACGCACGCACGCACTCACACATACACTCACACTCACACACACACTAATACACGCACACACACACAGAGGTGAAGCAGATGACTGCATAGTAGGAACACTTCAGACCGTGTGTCACAAGGTGAACAACAAGAGTACGAGGAGAGCAACAGAGCAATGGTGGATTCACTATCTGAGGTGGCCAGAAGAGCCCACATAGGCAGGGCAAAGTTATTTGTCATGGAAAGCTTCAACCAGAGAAATCTTGGAGGCACAGGGGGTACCAGAAACGTGGAGGGAGGGCTAAGATGCGGTACTAGAAAACTATGCTCCATGTTAGGGATACAACCAGAGAAAAGGGAGCCACCTCGGCAGACAAAAAAGAAGGGGGCCGGAAATCCATAACAAGGCATACCTCCATCTGCCACCACCTCCTAGAACCGACAGGTAGCCTCCAGAGATACTCCTGTCACCCAAAGGACACCCAAGCCACCCTCTAGAACTCCGGAGGGGTATCGGGACATCCCCAAAAGATCCAGGTTCCATGGCAAACAACATGGACCCTCAAAGGAATGGGATGGACAACGACACCCTGTCCCCAACCTAGGAGCTAGAATTTCAGAGCAAAACCCCAAAGGCTAAAAGCAGGAAAGGAGAGGGGAGGGATGGGAAAAGAAAAGGGATGAGAAAGGAGGGATGGGAAGGATGGGGTAGGAATGGGTAGTATTTAGGTTCGGTCGGTGGAAGAAGACCAAAAGGTCCAATCCTTAATCAAAAGCCTCTTCGCCTCATCATGGAGCCGCCCCCTTGAAGAGGTTGATCTGGGAATAATATAAACTTTGGTAAATTTGCTGATAACCCCAAAATTAGCTGATATATTTAAAGATAGATACAGGTGAACTACAGACAGATTTGGCCAAACTGTCTTTGACCAAAAAAAGTGATATATGCAGCTCATTATGGAAAAGGGTAAAGTCCTAATGACTGACTGAAAATAACCCTCACGCTTATAACCTGGGTGATATACCCTAGGTGTTATAACCTGGCTGATACACCCTAGGTGTTATAACATGGGTGATATAACCTAGGTGTTATAACCTGGATGATATAACCTAGGTGTTATAACCTGGGTGATACACCCTAGGTGTTATAGCATGGGTGATATAACCTAGGTGTTATAACCTGGATGATATAACCTAGGTGTTATAACCTGGGTTGATATAACCTAGGTGTTACAACCTGGGTGATAAAACCTATGTTATAACCTGGGTGATATAACCTAGGTGTTATAACCTGGGTTATATAACCTAGGTATTATAATCTGGGTGATATAACCTAGGTGTTTTAACCTGGTTGCTATAACCTAGGTGTTATAACCTACGTGTTATAACCTAGGTGTTACAACCTGGGTGATGTAGAGCTTCATCACACAGAATGTGAAAAAGATCTAGCAGCAATGCTAACTATAAATCTAAAGCCAAGACTGCATTGCCTAAGCGTTCAAAATAAGGCTAGTAGCTTACCTGGATATTGTTACGATGTTAAGGAGGACGTAACAGATTTATATCAATTTATATCAATACGTGAAAATAACAAGAGGTCTAATTCATCACTAATAATGCATCATTTAGTGTTATGTAATTTAATTCTAGCCAAAATTTATCATCTGTATAAGGAATCATATGTGTTAAGATAGACTGAGAACCCAGAACATATAGTCCATTGAAAATGTACATAAAGAAAGATACTATTGGAGTTTACAAATGGAAGACAGGTTTACAAAAAAAGGTATATACATAGGATACTAAGAAAAATCTAACTAATAACTCAAAATAATGGATGCAAATTTAATAAATTCAGATTTAGAAAGAATATATGAAAGTATTGGTTTTGCAATGGTATACTAGATGACTAGGACACTGTGACAAGTAGATTCATTGAAGTTAAAGCATTATGTGGAATTAAAAATAAGTTAGAAATACGTTTAGACTCACTGCTGAGCTCTACAATTCTTATATTCTTAGTAGCAAATATGTTTTATTAGTTATATTTTATTTTCTGTCCTGTGTTGATGTCAGTGTTCTTTCTTTTATATTATTAATTGCTCACTTTGTGCACCTTGTGCAGCGTGAGAGTAATTACTAAAATGAGTCTCTTCATTTATAACCTTCTCAAGCAAACACTATGTATTTGTACGTATACGAGACACATGTGCAGCACTAGAATATTTATATTTTATTATTTGTCTAGAAATTACCTGTTATTATAGTAATGGCCAAATATCCCCACTCATTTTAATTGCTTCTTACGAGACAAGTGTGCTTAATGGACCCTCCTCTGATCCTCTTTTATTGCAGGTGACATTAGTGAAAGTCACGCCTGAGGACATTGTGCTAACTCACGGCTTGATATATTTGTTTAATAATGTGTCTATGTTATCCAGTGAGGTTCACTTCTAGAATAGTTTTTTTTTGTAAACTAGTAAGAATGATATCTAGTGGTTTGTGGTCGATATAAGTATACTTTAGAGTAATTTAGAACGCGGGTACAGATTATAGTCATGTATTTACGTATAAAAGTACTATTTCATCAAGGGTATGACTTAAGTGGAAGGCATTAATACTTAATTTAAAGGATAATTTCGAACAGACACACACACACGACTAGTGAAGAGGCGGGGTCAGGAGCTATGATTCGGCCCTGCAACCACAATTAGGTGAGTACACACACACACACACTAACCGGGTTAAATTCCCGGCGGGGCGGAAACATTTCGAAGTGTTTCCTTACACACACACACACACACACACACACACACACACACAGACACACACACACACACACATAGACACACACACAGACACACACAGACACACACAGACACACACAGACACACACAGACACACACAGACAGACAGACAGATACACACACACACACACACACACACACAGACAGACAGACAGATACACACACACACACACACACACACACACACACATACAACAGGCCTAGTGTCTAATCCACATGTGTCTAGGACAAAATGGTAACTAACACTAACAAACACGACGTTTGACACAGTTCCACACAAGAGATTAGTGCAAACGCTGGAGGACCAGGCAGGGATAACAGGGAAGGCACTACAATGGATCAGGGAATACCTGTCAGGAAGACAACAGCGAGTTATGGTACGTGGAGAGGTGTCAGAGTGGGCGCCTGTAACGAGCGGGGTGCCACAGAATCAGTCCTAGGACCGGTGCTGTTTCTGGTATTTGTGAAGGAATAGACTCCGAAGTGTCCCTGTTTGCAGATGATGTGAAGTTGAAGAATTCAATCAGACGAGGACCAGGCAGCACTGCAGAGGCATCTGGACAGGCTGCAAGCCTGGTCTAGCAACTGGGTCCTGGAATTCAACCCCACCATGTGCAAAGTCATGAAAATTGGAGAAGGGCAAAGAAGACCACAGACGGAGTACAGTCTAAGGGGCCAGAGCCTACAAATCTCACTCATGGAAAAGGATCTTGGGGTGAGTATAACACCGGGCACATCTCCTGAGGCGCACATCAACCAAATAATTGATGCAGTATACGGACGCATAGCACACCAAAGAACAGCATCCCGACATCTTAATAAGGAGTCATTCAGGACCCTGTACACTGTGTACGTTAAGCCCATACTGGAGTATGCAGCGCCAGTTTGGAACCCTCACCTAGCCAAGCATGTAAGAAAAGTAGAGAAAGTGCAAAGGTTTGCAACAAGACTAGTCCCGGAGCTAAGGGGTATTTCCTACGAGGAGAGGTTAAGGGAAATCGACCTGACGACACTGGAAGACAGGAGAGATAGAGGGGATTTGATAACGACATATAAAATACTGAGAGGAATCGACAAGGTGGACAAAGACAGAATGTTCCAGAGATGGGACACAGCAACAAGGGGATCACAGTTGGAAGTTGAAGACTCAGATGAATCACAGGGATGTTAGGAAGTATTTCTTATGTCACAGAGTTGTCAGGAAGTGGAATAGTCTGGGAAGTGATGTAGTGAAGAGGCGGGGCCAGGAGCTGTGAATCGACACCTGCAACCACAACTAGGTGAGTACACTCACGTTAACACACAAGACTAGTCCCAGACATGAGGGGTTGTCCGACGAGGAGAAGTTAAGGGAACTCAACCTGTCAACACTGGAGGACAGGAGGGATAGAGGAGACACGATAACGACAATAGAGGAGACACGATAACGACAATAGAGGAGACACGATAACGACAATAGAGGAGACACGATAACGACAATAGAGGAGACACGATAACGACAATAGAGGAGACACGATAACGACAATAGAGGAGACACGATAACGACAATAGAGGAGACACGATAACGACAATAGAGGAGACACGATAACGACAATAGAGGAGACAATAGCACGATAGCGACAATAGAGGAGACACGATAACGACAATAGAGGAGACACGATAACGACAATAGAGGAGACACGATAACGACAATAGAGGAGACACGATAACGACAATAGAGGAGACACGATAACGACATAAAATATCGAGAGGAATTGACAAGTTGGATAGGGACAGAATGCTTCAGAGATGTGACACAGCAACATGGAGTCACAACTGGAAGTTGAAAACTCGGATGACACACAGGGATGTTAGGAAGTATTTCTTCAATCATAGAGTTGTCAGGAAGTGGAGAGTCTGGAGAGTGATGCAATAGAGGCAGGATCCATTTATAGCTTTAAGAAGAGGTATGATAAAGCTCATAGGGCAGGGAGTGGACCTAGTAGTGACCAATAAAGAGGCGGGGCCAGGAGCTATGTATCTACCCCTGCAACCACAATTAGGTGAGTACAATTGAGTACACACACACACACATACACACACACACACACACACACACACGTCATAGAGTTGTCAGGAAGTGGAATAGTCTGGAGAGTGATGTAATGGAAGCAGGATCCATACATAACTTTAAGAAGAGGTACGATAAGACTGGGAGAGATTGGACCTAGTGACGACCAGTGAAGAGGTAGGGATAGGAGCTATGACTCGACCCCTGCAACCACAATTAGGTGAGAATATACACACATGCACGCACGCACACACACACACACACACACACACACACACACACACACATCGACAAGGTAGACAGTGACAGGATGTTCCAGAGAGGGAACACAGAAACAAGGGGACACAACTGGAAGCTGAAGACTCAGATGAGTCAAAGGGATGTTAGGAAACATTTCTTCAGCCACAGAGTAGTCAGGAAGTGGAATAGTCTAGAGAAAGATATAGTGGAGGCAGGAACCATACATAGTTTTAAGACGAGGTATGATAAAGCTCATGGAGCAGGGAGAGCAGAGACCCAGTAGCGGACAGCGAAGAGGTGGGCCAGGAGCTGAGTCTCGACCCCTGCAACCACAATTAGGTGAGTACAATTAGGTGAGTACACACACACACACACACACACACAATTGCAACTGAAGGAGGGATATATGGGACAGAAGGGACTCCAGAACAACGGAGAGGTGGGGTACACCATCAAGTGTTGGACACAATACATTCAACCGAGGATGAAGCAAAGAGGCTGCTAAGCAAGCTAGATACCTCCAAGGCGATGGGGCCAGATAACATCTATCCATGGGTCCTGAGAGAGGGAGAAGAGACGCTATGTGTACCACTAACAACAATCTTCTACACATCTATCGAGACAAGGTGACTACCTGAGGAATGGAAGACAGCAAATGAAGTCCCAATTTTTAAAAAAAAAGGAGAGACACGAAGCGTTAAACTACAGACCAGTGTCATTGACATGTATAGTATGGAAAGTCATGGAGAAGATTATCAGGAGAAGAGCAGTGGAGCACCTAGAAAGGAATGAGCTTATCAACGACAGCCAGCATGGTTTCAGGGACGGGAAATCCTGTGTCACAAACCTACTGGAGTTCTATGACATGGTGACAGCAGTATGGCAAGAGAGAGAGGGGTGGGTAGATTGGATTTTCTTGGACTATAAGACGTTTAACACAGTTCTACACAAAAGATTAGTGCAAAAGCTGGAGGATCACGCAGGAATAACAGAGAAGGCACTGCAATGGATCGGGGAATACCTGTCAGGAAGACAACAGTGAGTCACGGTACGTGGCGAGGTGTCAGAGTGGGCGCCTGTGACGAGTGGGGTTCCACAGGGGTCAGTCCTAGAACCAGTGTTGTTTCTGGTATTTGTGAACGACATGACGGAAGGAATAGACTCAGAAGTGTCCCTGTTTGCAGATGAAGTGAAGTTGATGAGAAGAATTCAATCGGACTAGGACCAGCAGAACTACAAAGGGAGCTGGACAGGCTGTAGGCCTTGTATAGCAATTGGCTCCTGGAGTTCAACCCCACCAAATGCAAAGTCATGAAGAATGGAGAAGGGCAAAGAAGACTGCAGAAGGAATACAGTCTAGGGGACCAGAGATTACAAACCTCACACAAGGAAAAGGCTCTAGGGGTGAGTATAATACCGAGCACATCTCCTGAGGTGCACATCAACCAGATAACTGCTGCAGCATATGGGCGCCTGGCAAACCTAAGAATAGTGTTCCGATACCTCAAAAAGGAATCATTCAAGACTCTGTACACAATGTACATCAGACCCATATTGGAATATGCAGCACCAGTTTGGAACCCACCCATCAATAAATTAGAGAACTTGCACGTCAAGAAATTAGAGAAAGTGCAAAGATTTGCATCAAAACTAGTCCCAGAGCTAAGGCCAATTGTCCTATTAAGGGAAATCGGCCTGACGACACTGGAGAACAGGAGGGTTAGGGGAGACATGATAACAATATAAAATATTTTTAGGAATAGACAAGGTGGACAAAGACAGGATGTTCCAGAGATGGGACACAGAAACAAGGGGTCACACTTGGAAGCTGAAGAATCTGATGAGTTAAAAGGATGTTAGGAAGTATTTCTTCAGTCATAGAGTTGTCAGGCAGTGGAATAGCCTAGAAAGTGACGTAGTGGAGGCAGGAACCATACGTAGTTTAAAGACGAAGTTTGATAAAGCTTATTGTGCAGGGAGAGAGAGGACTTACCTGGAGTCTACCTGGAAGGTATTCCAGGGAGCATCGCCCCCGCGGCCCGGTCCACGACCAGGCCTTCTGGTCGATCAGGGCCTGATCAACCAGGCTGTTACTGCTGGTTGCATGTAGTCCAATGTACGAACCACAGCCCTTCTTATCCAGCACCGACTTTAAGTATCTGTTCAGATCCTTCTTGAAGGCAGCAAAGGGCCTATTGGTAATTCTCCTTATGCATGGTGGGAGGCTCTGGAACAGTCTTGGGCCCTGGACACTTATGGTGTTTTGCCTTAGTGTACCAATGGCACACCTACTTTTCATTGGGGGTATTTTGTAGCACCTGCCCAGTGTTTTACTTTCATAGGGAGTGATATCTGTGTGCAGATTTGGGACCATTTCTTCTAGCATTTTCCAAGTGTAGATCAGAGAAGAAGCAGGGCCAGGAGCTATGAATCGACAACTGCAACCACAAATAGGTGAGTACACACACACACACACACACACTCACAAATGACCACACGAAAACACATACGTTTTTTTCTTTCTGTGGTGACAAACAAGAAAAAAATGGGTTGCCCAGAAGCAGGACAGAGAACCAGGGGACTGGTGGATGAGCCTTGGGTAAAAGAGCTCATGAAAAGGGAAGAAGAGTGGGCAAGCTAGAAGAGCTTAGCAAGAAAATGGAGGAGAGAATACCTGCAGAGAGCAGGAAATGGGAGCTACAAGCCACAGCAGCAGAAGCTAAGCTACAGAGCATAGAATAGAAACTAAAAAAGCTGAAACAGTTCAAGGAACCAAAGAGCAGTACAGGCATGACATCGGGAACCACTGCTTCAGTCACAAACAAGGAGCCTGTTGGGAACAAATAAGTTATACTGTATGTGGAGGCCCTACTAGACCACCATGGAGCCCGGGAAAAGACGAGGAGCACACCAGGAACAAACGAGGGAATTAAAGAAAATGAAAGAGATAAGTTATATGCAGAGGCCCTAACAGACCACAGCAGTACCAAGGAAAAGCTGAGAAGGGAAAATAACAGACCACTGAGCACAGGGACATCAGATAGAAAAGAGACAATTGAGGCAACTAAATCAACTCAGGGGATGCAAAGGGAAATGCAGTGGGAGGATGAATGGGAGAGATCAGTTTTTGTTTATGGGCTCCAGGAAGTTGAAGGGGAAACTTATGAAGTAGAAGTAAGAAGACAGGGGGAGAAAAAAGTGACTGAAAGTATCATGAAAGCAATAGGAGGGGATGATATGACCCAGTTGACAAATTTTCTGAGAATAGGGGGTTTATAAAAGGAAAAAAAACGGCCAAAGTGATTTTCAAGGCAGAATCAGCTTGAAACAGGATCCTGCAGGAGAAAGTATGACCAAGGGACATAGTGTTATACCGGAGGGTGTACCTCAACTGCGACAGAACACACAAAAAAATGCATAAACTGAGTACAAAGATGCAAGGAGGAAAGAGAGGCAAAGACAGAGATGAGCAGGAGAGCCAAGACTCAGGAGAAAGAACAAATACAACCTCCCTCAGAACCACATACAAAAGGACCTCAACCATGGTAACCCCAATGCAACCAATCTCACCCAAAACCCACACAGTATTGTCAGTAATATGTACTGAAGCATATTGATACATTTGTGTAGTGTATTATAAGTAATTCTAGTTATGTTATAATTGTGATCCCTTGTTACTTGTGACATCAGAGGCCCGCGTATGTGTGCGTGCAGAGACAAGCGTATCCCTCATTCTCGTCATAGGCATAGGACTGGACAGAGGTGGCTGGGTACCATTCACTCTCTTAATATACGCGTTCACCATCCATCCGTGACTTTCCTTGTGACTACCTTTTATCTCCAAGAACCCCACATAACAAATGGTGGCAGCGGTGGGCTCGTAATTTCTGTCAATTACGGTGATTTTATAAGATAGATTTAACAAGCCGGCATCTTGTATACGTGAGTAATCCTCCACAGAACACGCTACCAGCTACCAACTCCAAGCAGAATTGTCAGACTGTCTACACTGTTCCTGGTCAGCTAAGTGCCTTATCTTTTATTTGTTAAAACCTACTAGGGGTAGACCCGGGTTTTGCAAAATAAACTACGGGATAAGCCAGTTTGTGAGGGGGGAGAGTTCCCAAGCCAGCCAAGGCACCCATCCAGTTATGTCAGCCAGCTTACTAACCCCGTTGTGCTCATATTTATAAGACACCAAGCTAGTCAACCTGTGTGAAAAGTCTAAAGCAGCCAAGACATCCAACCCAGCTGACTGAGAAGTAATCCAGCAAAGCCACGTGAGTCCCCAGTATTTCCTATCGTCTTGTACTCCAGTGTATCGCTGTTCTGAGTGATAATACCATCCCTGTGGTATTCTGGGTTTGTTCCTAGAAACCCCAGATTAAATTCAAGAGACTTGTGGTGTAGTGTGGGAGCCAGCCAAAGTGAGCGTGGGACCTTGTGACTCACTCACAAATGCGGCAGCCAAAGCAACACGTGTGGCTTATTTTCACCCAATTTCTTGGGTTTATTGTCGATCTTTTCGGTCCACATAGTAAGGTGAAGATAGATTTTGTGACCTTCCAACTAGTGTGCCTACGATTAAAGTCTACATCTATGTGGATTCTTCTTGTATGTGCAAATTCTACAAGATTCTCCACGAGAGTGTAGTGGAGCAGCCAACGCCAGCCAGACAACAATATTCTCCACCATCCACCTACTCCAGATTCAATCACCGCTAACAACGTTCTACAGCCTAGAGACATTTATCTTGTTTTTTTCAGATAATTAAAAACATTTGCGAGTGTTGAGTTATTGTTCTCAATTACAGTGCGAATTTTGTGTTACAGACTTGTGATTTCATTATAGACTGTGTTATGTATTAAACTCTTTACTTGCGTTAATTTTGAATTTTCCTAGTATCGTCTCTGATTAATTAATGTGTCATATTTAATTTAAATAGTGTTGTGTTTTACCCCATCTGCAGTAAGTATAGTTTTACTGAGTATTGTGTCTATTTTAAATCAATTACCCCTTGTGCATTTTCTAAGATATTGTTTTGTTCCTATATTCTGCCTAGTAGTATTTTACAAGCATTTAGTATTTTTATTTTCCCAGCATTGTCCCTGTATTTTACTGCTAATTCCTGTGTGTTGCATTAAGTGTTCCCTTCCAAGAGTTCTTATTCAGCTTTGTGTCCTTGTTCATGTTTTGTTTGTGTAATTAATTTTGCTTGCCCCAGTAACCATATTTTTTTTCTCCAAGTAATTTCACTTTTTCCCAGTATTTCCCTGCTAATTCTTATATGTTGCATTCAGTGTCCTTTTCCCTTGCACCTATTATTGTTTTGTGTAATTGTTTATCTTTATACAGTGTTACTGTGTTTCACCTTTGCAGACAACTGATATCAATTTTATTGAAGACACTAATTTCTTCTGCTAAGTTGATTTACCTCAAGTCTACAAAGAGCATGACTTTTTGTGAATTTGTAAGTCCAACAGTTATTTACCTTTGATGATTTGTACTCCTGCTCCTGTAAGTGTTATTTTATTTTCTTGTTAAATATCTTGTTCATTTTTAATTATGTTGAAGTGTTGTTTGAACAAGTTTACTCTTAAGTTTGATTAGAGTCAGTGTTCTAAGTGAATTGTTTCAGCAATTGTTTCATTGAATTACCTTGCTTTGCTTGCAATTAAGAGTACGAGTGTTCAAACTAGTTAATTTCTAATATCTTTGTTTCTTCTTGTGTTGCAAAATTTTTCCCCAGTGCAATTTTATTGACTATTGATAATTCCTGAAACTTATTTTGTTCAATTTAACTTTTGCAGTATTCAATTTTGTTTTCATAAATTTTTATTGTGTTTACTTATGTGTTCAAGTAATTTGTCATTCTTTCAAGAGTAACAAGTAATACTCTAGTGAAATTTTCTCAGTGATTTAAGGTCCGGAGCTGGGTGGTACGGTTACAGTTCATGTTTAGTTACAAAATCTTAACTTTATTTCAATTGTTGCCAGTGATGTGTTTCATCAGATTGTTGCTCTTTCCATAAGCATTATTGAATTTCATTTAATTATTTTTGAATTGAATTATTAATTTCTTGTTGCCATTTTTGTTGAAATTTAAAAGTAAAGAAAACTCACCTTGCAGTTAATTCAAGTTAAAGTAAGATTTTTTGATTAATGTGTTAATTTTTCTTGCCAAGTCAATTTCCAGTGAGTTATCTTTTCTTAAAGTGTGAATCTCTTGCAATTCTTCTTACTTATGCAGAGTAGTTAAAATTTTTAATAACAGTTAAGCTGTATTGTGCTGTATACTTTCTTTTTATTCTTTTCTTTTGAGTTCTCGTTCATTTGTCTGAAATCATGTCTCAAGTAAATTCAGGCGATAACTTTATGTATTCTGCCATACACAGCTATAATGATATTGAGTCAGTAAAAAGTCCTAATAGCCCCTTAATGACTGAAAGAAAGTATCTAGCTTTTGAGCAATGTGTTTGTTCGCCTAGCTTGTATCCGAGAATTGTCACAGAGCTGCAGAATGTGAAGTTCAGATTAGTTCTTGTAGATCTGTGCCTTATTTATTAACGTAGCCGAGTGGTCAGGCACTAGTAAATGTCATTCCTGTCGGTGTTCTACCTACAACTTCAGGCATGCAAGATAGCGTTCAAACGCCTAGGGTGTCTGAAGTACCCCAGACTACCTTGAGTGCTGAGCCTATCCTTGCAATGTCGCTAGTTCAAGTAGTAGTTCCTCTCCAGGGGACGCTTTGTTGAAGAAAGACTACTTGCAATGAGTTATTCCATCTCTTGCTGATGTACAAGCAACTGCAGAAAAACATTTCTGTTGCTAGTGTATTAACTAGAGTGCCACTTGTTGTCCCTCGTTTTCCAGATAGTGATCTTATCCCAGTTGACAGTAAATCCTTGTAAAGTAAAGAGTCGTGTGTCGAGCAATTCTTACATGCTGTAAGAGATAGTGAGAGCCGTTTTTCCTTGCTAATATTTTGTGTTATAGAGTTAACTATTTCAGCCAGGGAGAGTTCAATCCACTCCACCGAGCCTGTTCATTCCTTCAGTAGGAAAGTGATCATAAGCCTTGAGCTAAAGATAGAAAATTAAGTTAAAAGAAATTATTGACTGTGTGTTTTGCTATCAGATTTTCAGTATCTAGTAAGATCTTTGTGTGTTCAAGTTCTCTCCGAGTTCTGAGTTTTAACAGTATGACCCGTGTGCGCCGAGTCTACCTTTTCCATTAAAACTTATTCCCTGTAAATATTTATTCTTCCTCAGAAGCCGTAGAGTGCATGAGTACTCGATCGAACAATTTCATCAGTTGAAATTGTAATAACTTGTAATGCATTACATGAAGAATAATTATATCAAGACCCATTACAATTACATTAAGAACCATTATATAAAGACCAATGATAGTAAGATCAGTTATTACTATCTATTCAGTCGATTTAATCCTGTTATAAATTTTTTGATTAGTTCTAAGTTATGAATGTGTTTGCTTTGTATAGAATCACCACAGTATCACCTGCCTGTTCAGCCTGTAGAGTTGTATTATATGCCGAGCTGTCAATAATATGTACTGAAACATATTGATACATTTGTGTAGTGTATTATAAGTAATTCTAGTTATGATATAATTGTGATCCCTTGTTACTTTTGATGTCAGAGGCCAGTGCATGTGTGCATGCAGAGACAAGCATCTCCCTCATTCTCGTCATAGGCATAGGACTGGACAGAGGTGGCTGGGTACTATTCACTCTCTTACTTAATATACGCGTTCACCATCCATCCGTGACTTTCCTTGTGACTACCTTTTATCTCCAAGAACCGCACATAACACCATACCCACTGCCTCCACCACCCTCATCACAAACTGCACCCCCACAAAAAAACCCCATAGTTCCCCACCAGGTCTCCTGCTCTCCCAACCACAACGTTCTCCCCCAGACCACAGTTTTAGAAAAAAAGTTGAAGGTTTGGTGTACAAATGCGGATGGAATAACAAATAAATATGAGAAGTGGCATGAAAGAATCAAGGAGGCAGCATAGCACTCACAGAAACAAAGCTCACCAGGATGATAACAGACACAATTTTCCCACCCAGATATCAGATCATGAGAAAATATAGAGGGAGCAGAGGGGGAGGAGGAGTTGCAGTGCTCATTTAAATCCGATGGGGATTTGAGGAAATGGTAGGAATGGACAGAATGGGCAAAAGGGACTACATAGTAGGCACACTTCAGTCTGGGGGACATAAGGTAGTCATTGCAGTGACGTACAACCTGCCACAGAACTGCAAGAGGCCAAGAGAAGAACATGAAGAGAGCAACAGAGCAAAGAGCGAAGAGGCGGGGCCATGAGCTGAGTCTTGACCCCTGCAACCACAATTAGGTGAATACAATTAGGTGAGTACACTAGCTGAGGTGGCCAAAAGAGCTCACACGGGTAGAGCAAAGTTACTGCTTATGGGTGATTTCAATCAGAAGGAGATTGATTGGGAAAACCTGTAGCCACACAGGGGTCCCGAAACATGGAAATCTAAGATGATAGATGCGGTACTGGAAAACCTCATGCATCTACATGTTAGAGACACTATCAGAGAGAGAGAGAGAGGTCAGGATGAACCAGCACGAATGGACCTCGTATTCACCCTGAGTACTTCGGATATCGTGGACATCACTCTCGGAGCTAGTGATCACGTGGTTCTGAGCTTTGAATACATAGCAGAGATACAAGTGGAAAGGGTAACAGGAGTAGGTTAGGAGAAGCCAAACTACAAAACGGGGGACTACACAGGCATGAGGAGCTTCCTGCAGGAGGTTCAGTGGAAAAGAATTTGGTAAAAAAATCAGTAAACGAAATGATGGACTATATGACAACAAAATGAAAGGAGCCAGAGGAGAGGTGTGTTAACAAGGGCAACAAAAAGAAGACCAGAACGAGCCCTTGGTTTCCCAAAGGTGTAAGGAGGCAAAAAACTAAGTGTGCTAGAGAATGGAAAAAGTAGAAAAGACAAAGGACCCAGGAAAATAAAGAGATAAGTCGAAGAGCCAGAAATGAGTATGCAAAGATAAGGAGGGAGGCACAGCGACAGTACGAAAATGACATAGCATCGAAAATCAAGTCTGAGCCAAAGCTGTTGTATAGCCACAACTGGAGGAAGACAACAGTCAAGGACCAGGTAATCAGGCTGAGGAAGGAAGGTGGGGAGCTCACAAGAAGTATGTTAGGAGCTCAACATGAGATTTAAGAAAGTATTTACAGTGGAGATAGAAAGGACTCTGGGAAGTCAGAACATGGGGGTACACCAACATGGGATATACCAACAAGTGCCGGATGAGATACACAAAACCGAGGAGGAGATGAAGAAGCTGCTATGTGAACTTGATACCTCAAAGGCGGTGAGACCAAACATCTCTCCAGGGGTCCTTGGAGAGGGAGCAGAGGCAGTGTGTTCTGCTAACAACAATTTTCAACACATTCATTGAAACTGGGCAAATACCTGAGGTTTGGAAGACGGCAAATGTAGTCCCCATTTTTAAGAAAGGAGACAGACACGAGGAACTAAACTACAGACCAGTGACACTGACCTGTATAGTATGCAAAGTCATGGAGAAGATTATCAGGAGGAGAGTAGTGGAGCACTTAGAACGGAACAAGCTTATAAACAACCAGCACGGATTCAGGAAAGGAAAATCCTGTGTCACAAACCTACTGGGGTTTTATGACAAGGTAACAGAAGTAAGACACGAGAGAGAGGGGTGGATAGATTACATTTTCTTGGACTGCAAGAAGGCCTTCGACACAGTTCCTCAATAGAAGTTAGTGCAGAAGCTAGAGGATCAGGCCCTTTGTCATCCTCCTATGTACGTTTTCCAGTGCGTTTATACCCATTCTGTGCATTTATATCCATTTCTGTTTTCCATTTATACACCTCAATCATATCTTCTCTAATTCTACTCCTTTCTAGAGAGTGCAGATTCAGGGCCCTCAGTCTATCCTCATAAGGAAGATTTCTGATACATGGGATCAACTTTGTCATCCTCCTCTGTACGCTTTCCAGTGCATTTATATCCATTCTGTAAAACGGTGACCAGAACTGTGCAGCAAAATCTAAATGAGGCCTAACTTAAGATATATAGAGTTTAAGAACAAGCTGAGGACTTCTATTATTTATACTTCTTGATATGAAGCCAAGGATTCTGTTAGCTTTATTGCGAATACTTATGCACTGTTGTCTTGGTTTCAGATTACTGCTAACCAGAACTAATAAATCCTTTTCGCAACCAGTAGATCTTAGGAGTTCTGGTTAGCAGTATGTAATCTGAAACCTAGACAACAGTGCACAAGTGTTCCCAATAAAGCTAACAGAATCTTGGCATCATATCTAGAAGTATAAATAATAGAAGTCCTCAGGTTGTTCTTCAACTCTATATACCCTTGGTTAAGCCTCATTTAGATTATGCTGCACAGTTCTGGTCACCGTATTACAGAATGGATATAAATGCACTGGAAAACATACAGAGGAGGATGACAAAGTTGATCCCATGTATCAGAAATCTTCCCAATGAGGATAGACTGGGGGCCCTGAATCTGCACTCTCTAGAAAGGAGTAGAATTAGGGGAGATATGATTAAGGTGTATAAATGGAAAACAGGAATAAATAAAGGGGATGTAAATAGCATGCTGAAAATAACCAGCCAAGACAGAACTCACAGCAATGGTTTCAAGTTGGAAAAATTCAGATTCAGGAAGGATATAGGAAAGCACTGGTTTGGTAATAGAGTTGTTGATGAGTGGAACAAACTACCGAGTACCGTCATAGAAACTTAGACGTTCTGTAGTTTTAAAATCAGGTTAGATAAATACATGGGTGGGTGTGAGTTGGACCTGACTAGCTTGTGCTACTAGGTCTTATGCCGTGCTCTGTCTTTAATTGGAAGTGACCTGACTAGGTGGTCATTGGTCTAAGCCGGGGAGTGACATGAATCTGCCTCGCATGGGTCAGTAGGCCTGCTGCAGTGTTCCTTCTTTCTTATGTTCTTATTTAACAGGAAGGGCACTGCAATGGATCAGAGAATACCTGACAGGGAGGCAACGAGGTGACGAGGTGTTAGTGTGGGCACCTGTGACGGGCGGATTTCCACAGGGGTCAGTCCTAGGACCAGTTCTATTTTTGGTATATGTGAATGACATGAAGGAAGGGATAGACTCAGAAGGGTCCCTGTTTGCAGTTAATGTTAAGTTAATGAGGAAAATTAAATCGGATGAGGATCGGGCAGGACTACAAAAAGACCTGGACAGGCTGCAAGGCTGGTCGAACAACTGTCTCCTCGAATTTAACCCCGCCAAATGCAAAGTCATGAAGATCGGGGAAGGGCAAAGAAGACCGCAGACAGAGCATAGGCTGGGTGGCCAAAGACTGCAAACCTCACTCAATGAAAAAGATCTTGGGTTGAGTATAATACCGAGCACATCTCCTGATGCGCACATCCACCAGATAACTACTGGAAAAATAAACACATAAGCAGTATAATGTGATCCTTTAATGACAACGTTTCGACCACGCAGTGGGCTTTATCGAGTCACAGACAGATCTACCTGGAAAATGAGTAACATGAATATATATAGGGTATAGTCAGGTGGAGAATGCTGGGTCAGGTGGAGAAAGCTGCATGTGACAGTCTTAAAAGTAGTGTGATAGTTTAAAACCTTGTGTGACTTAAAGGACCTGCAGTGTTCCATTCTTGAGTTCTAGGTGGGATAGCGTTGAAGAAGTTTCTTGGCAATAAGTTCAGCTATGTTGTAGAAGCCGTTGTTCTGGTTGAAGTTGTTGGATATACAGATAATTGATGATTCCAGGATTCTTCGGTATTGCGTGTTGTCTTCTCTGGCGATGAGTCTTGCGTTTCTGTAGTTGATTAAATGGTTGTGTATATTTCGGTGTTGAACACAGGCATTTCTTGAGTCGTCAGATCTGCCTGCGTACTGGTGTTCTGAAATGCGTGTTTGGAGGTCTCTGGATGTTTCGCCGACGTATAATTTGCTGCAGCCATTACAAGGATTGTGTATACCCCTGCCGTGGATTGAAGCTTTTCCTCTCTGTTACTGGTAATGTCCTTGATGGTGGTGGATGTGGAGGTGGATACTCGGAATGAGGTCTTAGAAAAAATGTTGGAAACGTGTTTGGAAATGGAGTTGGTGGGAAGGAATATGTATCTCTTCTCAGCAGTGTCTTCTCTGGGTGTGTTGAAGATGTTTAATGCCCGTCGTCTGCAGTCTCTAATGAAGTGACGAGGATAGTGAAGTTTGGAAAAAACTTGTTCAATGAGGGAGCATTCTTCTTCAAGGAACTCACTGCTGCAGATTCTGAGTGCGCGCAGGAAAAAGCCTATAATTACACCAAGTTTACTTTAAAACGAAGTTCATGGTCAGCTTTGCAGAGAAGAACATCAAGGAATGGAAGAGTGTTGTCGACTTCTTATTCTAGTGTAAACTGGATTGATGGCTCGACCTGGTTGAGCTTGTGTTGGAGAGCTTGAACGTTGAAGCGTCTGGGAGTTATGATGACTACTGCAGCATACGGATACAGCAAGCTCCCTGCCCTAGAAGGGCTGGGCATGGTGTGTTCCCCCGACTATTACTACTACTAATAATAATTTTAATAGTAATAATAATACTATTACTAGTACTACTACTAACAATGTAAAAATAATAATAATACTAATACTAACTGCAACATTGTAATAATAATAAAATAAAGTGAGCGTTTACCATAAAACAAAATGTATAATTTCAAATTATGTGGACAATAAGTAATTAAACTTTGTAATTCTTAAAACAATCATCTAAATACCTATGTTGCATATCATCATGATGACACCTGGCAGCTGTATTTATGTAACACTCACAATGACAATAATACACACACAACCCGAACATATAAAAAAGAGAGAGGAGCTAAAAATGTACCCTGAATTATGTTTCATTTTCTTTCAGTGTACGTTTGAATGGATAAAAAAAAATCCAGAAAAATGGTATATCTTATAGTTGAACGCATCTATGAAAACATTATTAAGGTTCTGTTGAAGTGTTTCAATCTTAAATTGATCCTAGTATAATTTTTTGGCACCTGACAAGTGTTAAAAAGGACGTTAAATATTTGGTGTGTTGCCCATGTTCTACGATTTTAGTTTTTTATGTCTTCTCTGTACACACATAATTGTTATAATTTGATCCAGCATTCGGATGTTTATATTTGAAATAGCTAGCATGATTATTCCATTTCTATAATTATAATAAATTCACTAACACTAAGGTATTAAAAAAATATGGAATAATATAAACGAATATGAAAGTGTAACTCACCTAGCAGGTAACAAGCACAGTTTGGTTGGCCTGAACGTGTCATACCATGGCTTAATTCACCCAGGCAGCCAGGAAATATATAAAGCCGTCCATGCATTTGCAAGTCTTCTTAGTCTCTCCTGTGTATGTTGAAGGGTTTTCCACCAAGGTATACATATAGTTCGCCAAACTCGAGAATTTGAAGATCTCTGCTAGTTTCGAGGATGTAAATAAATCCTGGCGTGCTGTGTACACATTACACCTAAAATTGCCACCTTCTCCATAGACTATATAAATTCTTGCTCTCCTACACACCTTGTGTGATCGGTGGATAAATGCGACTTTATGACATGTTGTCCCACACTTTATAACTTTATCACACCCGCTGGCTTTTGAATGAAAATGGCCTGTCTGACCACCACTGTTGCTCGAGTCACGTGACTGCCCTTTCACCTGCCCTTGTACATCTGCACTCGCTATGTAGTTTCGGCACCACTGAACAGGTCATCCTAGGACAAGGTCCATGTTAGGTTTCCCTTATCTCTTTACCCCTAGACACATGGACGACAGGGAGTGGAAAGGTGAGCATCATTGCAAGCCCATGTCTTCTAAGCTGTTTTTGATAAAACAAAAGAGCACAAGAATAAAGGAACACTTCAGGAGGCCTATTGACCCATGCTTGGCACGTCCAACTCACAATCACCCACTCCCACTCAACTACCGGTCCAACCTATACATAAAGCTACCAAAAGTTCTTGCCTCTATGACTCTTCCTGGGAATTTGTACCAGTACCTCGGTATATAACCTTTCTAAAACTAAATTTCTTCAACTTGAATCCGTTTCTGCAAGATGTTTTGCTCAGATATTGCAAGGCGCTATTTATTTACTCCTGTTTTGTATTGGAACACTTAAATCGAGCCACCACTCCATGCTCTTCACATTAATATAATAATAATTACCATTTTCCTTACTGTCACACTAATTTACCACCACTGCTGAGATATTTAAAACTTCTAACACAGAAACTTGCCTACCGACCCTTACCCTCACGAGACCACTCACTCAACTGGCTCACGAAATCGTAATGGCACGACTGCAAACAAACCCTACCACGGGCGGGGATTGAACTAGGTATGAATATACCTAGTTGGATGAATCTTATTGTAGCCAGCTGACCCAGTGGGTTACGCGCAGGTCTGGAATTTTACGACTCATTCTCCACGAGTTCAATCCCCGTCCGTAGTATGCCATAGTTTTTATCCACTCACTTATTCACTCAGCCACTCTCAGTTACACTATCGACTATCCTCCCCAAGTTCACTTCCACCCTCTCATGTCCACTTGAGCTACCAATAATTCTCTACTTGCACCGCACATGTATATTCTTATCCTTATATTCCACTTCTTTCCCCAGTGCGACTACTCTCATATATGCTCAAGCACGCCGAGTAACCTAAAACATTAGCAAGCCGTTCTCGTGTCTTGCGAACTCTCCGTTCTTGGCTAACTGAGATTGTGATGATGGTTTCTCTCGATTTTGAGCAATTGTATCTCCAGGTTAAGGCAGAGTTAGAGAAAGCTAGAAGAGAGACTCAAAGTCGTCCAGAAGAGCCGCGTTCATGATCGGACCAACGATTGGATATTAGCTGGAACGAATGAGACTACGCTGGAGCTAAAGAAAGTCCAGGAGACTGCTGTGGAGACCACCAGCAATTTTTTCTCTGTTAACAGACGAGTGTGAATCAAAGATCCAGGATGTCCCAACGAAGATCATCGAGAACGTCACGACAAACACCGCCATAGTTTTAATTGAGAATAGTTAGGTTAAATTCATAGACAGGACGTTTTTTGTTAGAGATAGGAAGAGGAGGCAGCAGAAATTGTTGTGTTAGACAAGATATAAGATTAGAAACATCGGACACAGAATCTGTTTGGCTACAGTTTCTCGAAGGTCGTGAAAAATTAATTTTGGGTGTGATTTATAGGCCCCCAAACCTTGATAGGGAGTGCGGTAGGCTTCTATGGGACGAAATTCATAAGGCGTCTAGATATGAAAATGTTGTGTTACTGGGAGATTTTAACTTTAGACAAATTGATTGAAACAATGTGACAGGAAATCTTGAGTCAAGTGACTTTCTTGATACGGTTCAGGATTGCTTTTTAAAACAGTTTGTGACAAAACCAACTAGAGGAAACAACCTTCTTGACTTGACTCTTGCCAACAAAGGTTCACTAGTTAATAATCTTGAGGTTAATGATGAGCTTGGGGAAAGAAATCACAAATCACTTACTTTCATTATATCATGGACTTACCCAGATAACTGCAATCAAGTCTCTGTCCCAGATTTCCGCCTGGCCGACTTCATGATACTGACAAATTACCTGGGTGGGCTAAATTCTGATGACCTGACTATGGGTCAGGTAGGTGGTGTTGATTGACAATATGACGTGTTTCAGAGCATAGTGCTAGCTGCCCAGACAACTTTTGTTCCGAGTAGATAAATTAGATCTAACAAAAATGATCCCAAATGGATAAAAAATAGATTAAAACATCTCATTGGTCAAAAGAGAGCCACATATAGGCTAATCAAAAGAGGGGATGGGCAGTTAAGAAATCAATATATTCAATTAAAGACAGATATAAAAAAAAGGAATAAGAAAAGAAAAAAGGGATTATGAGGCTAAAGTCGCAAAGGATTCGAAGACTAACCCAAAAGGGTTCTTTCAGGTATACAGAAGTAAGATTCGGGACAAGAGTAACTCAGGTCAGATCACTGATAGTGATAAAGATATGTGTGAAATTTTCAATATCAACTTACTCTCAGTTTTTACTCAGGAAGATACTAGCAAAATTCCAGAAATAATAAATTATGTAGAACAGGACGATAATAAACTATGCACTATTGGGGTAACTAGTGACATGGTCCTCAGACAAATAGAGAAATTATTACATAACAAATCCCCAGGCCCTGATGAACTGTTTGCGAGGGTTTTAAAGAAATGTAAAGAGGAACTTATCATACCTTTGACTAATCTTTTCAATATATCACTAAAAACTGGCATAGTGCCAGACAAATTGAAAATGGCAAATGTAATACCTATTTACAAGGCAGGTGACAGGTCCTTAGCTTCGAACTATAGACCAACAGTTGGAAAATTTATGGAATCAATAATTGCCGAAGCAATTCGTAGCCATCTTGAAAGGCATAAATTGATTAATGAATCTCAGCACGGTTTTACAAAGGGGCGCTCCTGTCTTACGAATTTAATAACTTTCTTCACTAAGGTATTTGAGGAGGTAGATCATGGTATTGAATATAATATTGTGTATATGGACTTCAGTAAGGCTTTCGATAGAGTTCCACATCAGAGGCTATTGAGGAAATTTATGGCACACGGAATAGGAGAATTTTTTTCCTGGGTAGAGGCATGGTTGATAAATAGGCAGCAGAGAGTTTGCATAAATGGGGAGAAATCAGAATAGGGGCACGTCTCAAGCGGTGTCCCACAGGGGTCAGTGTTGGGCCCCTTGTTGTTCACAATTTACATAAACTAAATAGATGAGGGAATAAATAGCGACATAAGCAAATTAACCATGCCACATATAAACTAAATAATGTAGATTTTAATATTACTGATTGCGAAAAGGATTCAGTTCTGGTTAGCAGTAATCGGAAACCAAGACAACAGTGCACAGTTTTGGTCACCGTATAACAGAATGGATATAAATGCACTGGAAAACGTACAGAGGTTAACAAAGTTGATCCTATGTATCAGAAATCTCCTCTATGAGGATAGACTGAGGCCCTGAATCTGCACTCTCTAGAAAGGCGTAGAATTAGGGGGATATGATTTAGGTGTATAAATGGAAAACAGGAATTAATAAAGGAGATGTAAATAGCATGCTAAAAATATTTAGCATAGACAGGACTCGCAGCAATGGTTTTAAGTAAGAAAAATTCAGATTCAGGAAGGATTTAGGAAAGCACTGATTTGGTAGTAGAGTTGTGGATGAGTGGAACAAACTCCCCAGTACCGTCATAGAAGCTAAGACGTTTTTTAGTTTTAAAAATAGGTTGGATAAATACACGAGTGGGTGTGAGTTATACCTGGCTAGCTTGTGCTACTATGTCAGATGCCGTGCTCCTCCCTTAAGTGAATGTGACTGACCACTAGGTTAAGGCATTGGCTTAAGCCGGTGGGAGAATTGGACTTGCCTCGCATGGGCCAGTAGGCCTGCTGCAGTGTTCCTTCTTTCTTATGTTTTTATGAAAGTTTGTTTTCCTGGGGATGGGATGGAGGATATTTTTAGTTGTCTTGGCAACATAATGAAAGGTAATGGGAGCAATTCTATTATCTGTTTCAGTGCTGGAGGCAACGATGTTGTCAGACGTAGGAGTGAGGCCCTGATTACCAGGTAAAGGTCAATGATAGACATAAATTAGGAAGAACGGAGGGAGGGATTTTGCTGAGGAGATTTGGAAATGAATTGCTGTCCAAGGCAATTAGTGTTCATTGCTAGCTGCGGACAAACAGTAAAGACATTGCAGTACCATTTAGATATATGGGACCTCTTCTATGGCAGAAATGACATGTATGTCAGGGATGGGGGTCACTTATCTCGGGCAAATGTGAGGAACTGGCCAGTGCAGTGGAGGGAACAGTTAAGGCTTCAAACTAGAAATATTGGTAAGATTGTGATAATGTAGATTTTAATTGTAACCATCATCATTTAACATTGGGTAAATTAAAAATAATTATAACAAAAATTGGAAAAGGAAAGAATGAAAAAGGGGAAAGACTCAAACGAAAAATAATCTTAAAACATTTTATACAAATAGTAGAAGTGCCAGAAAAAAAAAAATGAAAGAATTACGTCTGGTTGCATGTGAGGGAAACGGTGATGCTATTGCAATAACTGAGACTTAGTTTAATTTGAAGAGTCGGGACGTGATTTACGAGTACCACATTCAACCATTGATATAAATAACGGAGAGGGGTGGAGTAGCATTATGTGCACGATAACATATAAATTGTTGCATAAAAACAGGTATAAAATAAATGGATTAGTTACAGAATCTATTTGGGTAAAATTTCTAGTAAGTCAAGAAAAACTCATTTTTGGTGTAATATACCAACCCCCAAGCTTAGAAAGTGACAGAGAGACTTCTTTGGGACGAAATTGTTAGGGGTTCTAAACACGATAACCTAATAATGGTAGGGGATTTTTACTTTAGTCAAATTGACTGGCCTTCTTTGACCGGTAATCTGGAGTCCAGTCACTTCATGGAAGTAATTCAGTATTGTTTTCTGAAGCAGACTGTAAAAGACACTTCAAGAGGTAATATTTTGCACAACCTAGTCTTGTCAAATAAGGAAACCCTCGTTAATAATCTATAAGTCACTGAAGAGCTTGGTGCAAGTGATCACAAATCTAGTATCTTCAATATTACCTGGGAGTATGAGAATAAGGATAATACAGTAAAAGTCCCCGATCTAGCTAATACTTTTATTGACAATTATCATACTTACGATAACAAAGGGATATGAGACTGACTTTTTTCCTAATACTGTACAATGTGCCGAAAGTATACATATATTCCACAGAGAGAAATTAGGTCAAATAAATATAATCTCAAATGAAGGAATGAATAGGCGATTGAAGCATCTATCAGGAGAGAAGAGAGGAATTAATAGGTGCATCAAAAGGGGAAAGAATAATCTTAATGACTAATATGTCCATATTAAAAGAGATGTAGAAAAGGTGACTATGAAATTAAGTAGCTAGTGAAAAAAAGACAAATCCAAATGGGTTCTTTCAAGTGTATAAGACAAAGATCAGGAAAAAAAAAGGACCTCTGAAAACTGGTGGTGGGCAGCTAACTGATAATGAGCAGGAAATGCGTTCCCTTTTTAATAGTTATTTCTTGTCAGTCGTTACACAAGAAAACATAAATGATATCCCAGAAATTAATAATTATTCAGATCCTGAAGAAAACAAATTCTTAATAATAATGTCACGAAGGACATGGATATCAAACAAGTAGATAAACTAAAATAAAATAAGTCTCCGGGCTCCGACAAACTGTTTTCAATTGAACTTAGTCAGCCACTAACAAGCCTGTTTAATGCATCTATCCAAACTGATGTTGTGCCAGAGATGTGGAATCATCTTCCACATCTTTAATGTAATTTCTATATATAAACGAGGGGATAAGTCACTTCCATCAAATTACCACCCAATAAGCCTGATGTTAGGAGTACAAAGACCACGAGTTTGTGAAGTTAGCAGTAATAAAAGCTTATGCATTGATACTTGTGCGGTATCCCCCATCAAAAATTGTGCATCTGCTACAAAATTAGTGGCATTATCTGAAATTATTGTGTAAGATTGTCGAGCTACAAATTTTCAAATCAGTTGTATAAACTGCTTGGCAGACAAATCCTGCGCCACTTCTAAACGGACTGCACGGGTAGCCGTACAAGTGAATAAAACACAAACTTTCAGGGGAACACCATCTGGATTTCCAGTTAAGGTAACTGGACCACTATAGTCAACACCCATTACATCATATGGCCTTAACAATTGTACACGTTCCCTTGGTAATGGTGGAGGCCCTGGGTATATATAGGTTCTGGCGTCAACTTGCTGACATATTACACAAGATTTAGCACATTTTTATACACCTTGCCGCCCTTGAAGAAACCAGAAAGTTTCTATAATATAATATAAAGCGTCCTGAACCCCTCCATGAATTACAATTTTGTGGGTATTTAAAATGATTAAGGTTGTTAGATAATGGGCTTTGGGTAGTGAGATACAATGTTTTGCATGCTCACCTACTTCAGCATGTTGCAGCCTTCCTCTACATCTAATTACATCATCTTCTAAATCGTTACAAAAGACGTGACATCTATTAGAAATAGACATCTCCAGTGAATACTAGAAAGGTCTGCCCCTCTAGCATTCAGCCTATTACTGGGTTTTTGTAACAAGTAGTCAGTATCCTGGTCCAGTTATCCGTTATATTTAATAGTATCTTAGGATTTCAACTAAGAGAGTACTAACTAATCGAAATAAAATTAATATGTTTATTAACAAAGTTGAAATGTCTAGGGTATCAAAGTAAATAAATTTAATACAAATTAGGATATTAATTAGGATGTAATTAGGAGGATAGCTCCTACACTTCTCTCATATACAGTATTATTGTGCTGAAGGCACATATTTCTTTATGGCTCTTAAGTACCATCTGGTACAATGTCAGCAATTATAAACAATACTAATATATACAAGTGAGTATGTGTGTGTGTGCTCCAGGTACCTCGTTATGTCTCAAGACTCGACTTAAACAGTGACTAAACGCCCTCACATGAACTAACTTCTTTACCAAACTGACAATCAGAACAGCTTGCTTGAACAGTAAAACGACTGATTCGCCGAACAGCAATATAGCAAGCAACAGCAACACAGCGTCAGGAACAAGGAGATAAAATAACGATCCTAAATGGGGACCATCAGCAGATCCTCCATAATAGTCACAAAACTCCCTTATTACTGAATCTAAGTTCAGCATAACCAAATCCCCGACTGCAACAGTGCACAGATGCCAAATCAAATTAGGTCAGAAGCTACAGCTCGGAACCTGGGTATCTTAAAGTGTCAGTGCGACAAACAACCTCAGTAAAGCGTCGAAAATCACTAAGTCTAGGCTATGCTCTGTGAACAGAGTTACACAGAGTCCAGAAAAGTATGTTTTGTCTTACCACCGAACACATACTCTACCAAACAGTCTAAATGACGAGGAAACAAGCAGAGACAAGAGTGAGGTGTTGCTCCAACCAGGACCAGCAAGCGAAAGAGATCGAGCGAAAAGAGGCAGTCTCCTCACTCAGGTGGGATCACACCACTCAGGTCACGTGACTCTCCCGTCACGTGATTGTGCTACCAGCTATACTACGAGATACTTATGGCAATGAGAATGAGGAGCTGTATGGAATAGCACTAAATGGAGCCTCTAGAATCTTCGTGAAATTGATGACAGCGAGTGCTTACGAGCGTATCGTAGACAAATATCAAGATCTGCCAATGAAGGTAAACTCCAGTCTGGAGGTGAAGCTAAGTGACATACCTAGGTATTATACTTGGGTGCATGTCAGAAACGTGCCTTTTGAAGCCGACGATTTCGACGTCAAGAATGCATTCAAGGATTATGGCATGGTGAATTCAGCGTCTTTTGGCAGGTGGCCTGAGGGTCCCTATCAGAGGGTTCCTGCTCCCTTAAGATGATGTTACGACAGCAAATACCGTCGTACATTGTCATGGAAGAATTCCAAAATCAAGTATATGTGACCTATGCGGGTCAGAGACGAACATGCCTTCTATGTGGCTCATATGAGCATATGGCGGCTGTGTGTGATAGAAGGCAGGCACAACGACATGAGGAATGCAATGTGGTGTCTGAGGAGCAGAGTGAGGAGGTGGGGGAGGTGGTAGTGGCCACATCAGAGAAATTGAGTGACATCATGGAGGGGGCAGGTGAGGTGTGCCTGACTATCCCTGATGTGATGCAGGTATCGGAGGTGGTGGGTTCCGTGAGTCAGGAAGAATCTTTGGATATGTGCCTGGATGCCCCTCTTCAGGCGATACTTACGGGACTCCTCGATAGTCCCCAAGGAGAAGGGACAAACAACGGTGGTGAGGAAGTGGTGGGTGACATTGTAGGAGAGGAGTGTGTGGTGAATGGACGTACCAAGCAAAGTGGTTTGGTACGTAAGGACGTGCAGGTGATGGTGCATAAGAGTGATAGTGAGGTAAGCATGAATGTGGTTGGTGAATCTCACAAGCGGCTGGTTGGGACATCAGACAGTGACGACGTCCTTATGCTGGCCCAAAGGACTTGCAAAAAGGCATGGGTGGATATAGCATGACAGGGCAAGGGAGGGTTGAAAGGCCCGGAAGGAGCCCGGGGTGGGAAGTGTAATGGTAAAGAGTTGGGCTTGGGTAAAGGAGTCGTGCCACAGCCACCAAGGTCTGAAGGAAAGCCCCTTATTCTGTTTTCAGTTGTCTGACTATTCAATGTGAATGGCTTGATGGCTGAAGTTAAACGTAAGTGGGTGGAAGTAACATTGAGACGGTATGATGTTGATGTAGGATTCATTCAGGAACATAATCATAGGAATGGTAGTGACTTGTTGCTGAAAGGGTACAGTGTATTTGCGGCGTGTTCAGGTAGGTTAAAGGGTGGGGTTGCGGTTGTGATCAAGGAGACAAGCCCTTTTCAGTTGCTGGCATGGGAATAGATGGGGTGTCAGGGTGTGTTTTGTGGGTGTGTACATGCCGGCTGAAAATAACAGAAGGGTTAAAGAGGACTTTGTTAGGGATTTTTTGGTTTATTCATTAGGTGGTTTGCCGGATGTGACATTAATGGGAGGTGATTGGAATTGTGTTATAAGGAGGAATGACATTGAACCAAGAGTTGCGGGTTGTGTGCTGGGGGTTTTGAGGGAAATTGTGGGTAGTGTGGGAATGGTAGATGTAGTGAGGGGGGGGTGGAAGGTGGAGCACACGTTCATACGTAGGGGGTATGCCGTGAGGCTGGACAGGGTTTATGTAACAAGGAGTGTAGTTGTGGGAAGTTTTCGGACTATAGATGTGGGGAGGGTATGGTTCAGTGGTTTTGGGGTTATTGGAAATTAAATGTGAGATTATTAGAAGGGGAGGAAAAGAAAATAGGTTTTGCAGAGTGGTGGGAATTGTTATGGGCGAAGGGGAGAGTTGAAAGGGATATTGTGGGGTGGTGGGAGAGGTATGCGAAACCAGGTATAAGTGTTTATTACAAGAATAATGGGAGGTAGGAAAATCAATGGAAGTATGGATTGCAAAAATATATTGAAGGGCAGTTAAGTAGGTGTTATGATGGGGGGGGATCATACTCTGCAAAGGAGATAGGTGGATTGAAAGAGCAACTGAAGGAAATTCAGAATGAAAGATTTGATGTGGTACGACTGCGAGGGGGAATGGAAGATGTGTTATGGGGTGATAGACTGTCTGCATGTGTATTAAGGAGGTTTAGAAAACAGAGGAGGGGGATGACTGTGATGGGGATGGAGGTGTGTGAGGATATGGATGGGTATGTTACAGGACAGATGTTGAGATCGACTGAGGCAGTGAGTATTTATCTGGACAAATAGTTTGAGTATTAAATACAAAAGGTGGAGAGTGGGGGCGGGAGGGGCAGATTTTGGTTAAGGGTATATCGACAGTGTTGAAGGCAAAATAAGTGAAGATGAAGTGTGGACGGCGGTGAATGGTTTTAGTCGAATAAAAACGAATGGGGTGGATGGTATACCTAACGACTTTTATGTGGTGAATTGGGGGACAATTAAGGAATGTATGGGGGAGGCGCAGTGCACGGGTGTGGTGGTTCTAGTTAAAAAGAGGGAAGAAGGGACTACTATCAGGGATGATAGGGCGCTAGCAATGTTGTGTGCCGATTATAAAATTTGCGAAAGTGTTAGGGAATAGATTGAAAAAGAGTAATAGGTCGTGTGATTGAGAAGGGTCAGTATGAAATACCGGGATGTAGTATGTCCAGGGGTCACGGGAGGATTAGGGATTTTATAGAGGGCAGACAGGCAGGTGGGATTCTAGCTTTAGATTGGAAGGCTGGGTATGATAGTGTCGATAGAGAGGTTTTGTGTAAGATAATGAGAAAACAGGGATTTGGAGAGGAAATTGTAGGATGGGTGGAGACGCTATATAAGGATGCGAATGTGCGGGTACAAGTGAATTAACTTGTTGGAAGGGAAGTGAGTATGGGAAAAGGACTGTGGCAGAGATGTCCCCTGTCGCAGATACTGTTTGCATGCTTGCAAAATCCTTTTTATAGTTTGATAGAAGTAGGCTTTGGGGAAGGAGGTGTGAGGATAGGGTGTGTGACGGGTATAGTAGGGTACGTAGATGATACTACAGTTTTGGTGGTAGGGAAGAGGGTCTGGGGAATGTAGGTAGAATTATTAGTGTTTTCGGGAAGGCTACTGGTATGACGGTTAATGGGCTAAGTCTAAGTTGGAGGTGGGAACATGGGTGGGGGTTAGTTGGGATTAAGGTATGAATGGCCGGTTGTGGAACAGTCGAGAATTTGTGGGGTAGTTTTCATGAATGATTCTAGGGAAGCAAGATGTGTGAATTTGGCTGAGATTGTTGGGGGAGTGATACGTAGGATGGGGGGCTGGAGGCTGGGGGAACTGATCCTGCAACAACAGGTGATTGTGGTAAATGTGGTGATTTATAGTAGATTGTAGCATGTGGCTGTGATCTACCCATTGTTGCAGGTGGATGTAAGGAGTTTGGAGGTTAGGGTATTGTGGTATGTGTGGGCATATGGTAAGGTGTAGCTGAAAAAGGAGATGCTAAGGAAACTGGTGGGGGAGGGGGGTTTGGGGCTTATCCATATAGAAATACGATTGAAGTGTGTGTATGTGAAGCAATGTTATGTAAGGTTGGGTGGGGTAGGAGGGAGAACAGTGGGTAAGGTAATGAGTGATTTGCGATGATGGTGGGAGGGGAAAGAGTTGAGTGTGTGTTGTGATTTGTTGAGGTATCTCTTGGCTATAAGGGAGCCCAAGAGGTTGACAGCGAGTGCCTTGGGGAGGTTGGGGAAAGTGGGGGTAGTTGTAGAGGGGGAGGGGGTGTATCTGGTGTATGAATGGAAGGGGATATGGGAGGGATTACACAAGTTGTGCTTATGTACAAGGGTCAGGGAGTTGATTTATCATTTTCTACATGGGGTTGTAGCGTCGAGGGCTCTTCTACTTAGGATGGAGTTGGTTGCATCTTCAGTTTGTGGTAGATGTGGGGTAGAGGAAACAGCTTTTCACGCAGTATACTTTTGTGAATCTTTGGGAAATGTTCGATCATGGTTCGGGAGTGTGATACTTAGGATGGGGGTGAGGGATTTCGGTGTTACAGGCTTTAAGTTTAGACATTGGGGGTTTGGGGGTGGATGTAAGAAGGGCCCTCATGTATTTGGTGGTTGTTTATGTGTATGTATCGTGGATATTGAGAGAGGCTGGGGAATAGGTTAGAATTAGAGCCATTGCAGGACATATGTATCGAACTAAATGTAGGAACAGGGAGATTTATGGGGGGACCTGGAACATGGATTTTCCTGATAGTTATAAAAATATGACGATTGGGAATTTGCTAGGGGAACAAGGGGTAATATGAGTAAAAGGATTTGTCTCTGAGGAGGGGGGGGGTCATTTTTGCATGTGGTTGTGGGAGTGAAAGACCTTAGTATAGAGGAGTGAGTGAGAGTGTGTATGGGGGATAGGGGGGCGACACTGATGACGACTTTTGATGTAACAAGGGTGACAGGTGACTCATAGCGTGGGGAAGAACGCGAGTATAGTGTTATTGTGGCAGGGATGGATGTTACATGGGGATGACGAAGACGGACATTTCATGGGGGACATGTACAGTAATGAAGGGAAATGAGGGGGCTTTCCTGGAGGATGAATAAATGTTGGATATGAATATTTGTATAAGGATTTTTTGATCGATGACTATGATTAACATTGTTATATGGTTTATGTGGTATAGTGTGATATGGTGAGTCTTGGTTGTCATGTTAACCCTAAATTACTAATATAAGGTATATCATTCACTGTAAAAAGATGTGTTAATAATATGTTTTGAAGATGGTATACGTTAAAGAATTGTTTTATTGAAAATTCATGTTTTGTTCATTTGTGACTGACTCATTGAAAGATCAGTTGAATTATAGTACTATGAATTAATAATTTTTTGTTGTTAATAGTGTACAATGGTAGGGTTAATTTTTGATGAAGTTTGTGTGAGAACTTCGCATGATGGGGTGTACTTCTTATACGTAGGGGAAGGGTACAGGTATGGGCAATTGTATTATGTAGTATCAAGGATTTACAATCCTAAAATACTGAGAATATTGTCACATGTACTAAAATGATTAGGTGTGTGTGACTCACTTTTCACATGTATTTTGTCCTTAAAGGAGTCACTGAGTAGATTGTATGGATAAATTAATTTTTCTCGAAAAATTTCACTGTGTGAAGCAAATAATATGCTTTCCATAATAACGTATGTCATCAGAAAGGATATTGAGTTAATGTGGGTAGAGCATAATGGGAGAGTTTAATTTGGGTTCATTATACAGAGTGTGTCTGATTTCTTTCAAGTGATATTATATTAGGCTTAGTATATCATTTTCTCTGTTCTAAATGGTGGGATAAGTGACACATTGTTATTTTTTGTGCATGATTCATACATTTGTCTTTTAAGAGACAAATCCGTTATGTTGTTAGATATGTTTTCTTGCAAGTAACTGATTTACTGTCCGTGGTGATAGACAGTCGGATGTTCTTTTTGTACATAAGTTTTTCAATTTAAATATTATATATAGGACAACTGTTGTAAACGTAGATAACATTTTTCTTTTAAAGTGTCTTAGTGGTGTGAGGTAATGAAACACACTTATAGTTTTGTCGTAAGACATATATATAGTTATTGTCATTGTGCAGATGATGCATGATAAGGGTGATTGTCTTGTGTTTAATATACCAAGAATATACGGATTCATTATTATGGTAATAATTAATTTCACTGTATATAATTTCATTTGTTCTGACAAGTGTCGAGATTGTCGCCGTAATGATATATAATGTGCTGATAATTCTGTTTTTGACATTCTTTTTTAGGTGACAATCTGTTCCATCGTTAGTTTTGTTATTTGTTGCTGACTGTCTTTTTTGTTCATGGTCATATGGAGTCATGTGTTTTTTTGTACATAAAGTTTTTAAATAAATAAAAAAAAAACACTCTACACACTGATCACTCAGCTTCTCTCCAACTATCTTCTTCCCACACCACATAACACATCTACTGTTGATATATAAAAATAATTATAATTAGACATGAGTACAAATAGTTTACATGGGCTAGAGAGATATTACATTACTTAATTAAATTAAAGAAGCAAGTAACAAAAGGGTATTTGGGCACAAATTACGTTAATCTTAATGTATCAATGATAATTAAGGACATGACAGAGCGTCAGCAATTACATTACAACGACCACTGATATGTTGAATACTTATGGAGTAAGGCTGGATTCTGAGAGCCCACCTCATTATCCTAGCATTTTTACTCTTCATTACGTTAATGTAGGAGAGTGGATTGTGGTCTGAAAATACATTGATCTTAAAAGGAGAAGTGCCCAAATATACGTCAATATGCTCTAACGACACCACAAGAGTTAGAGCCTCTTTCTCAATAGTGGCATAATTTTTCTGGTGTCGCTTGAGTTTAGATGAGTAGTAACATATAGGATGGAGAATGTCAGTGGATGTTGACTGTTGAAGCAGCACAGCACCCACTGACCCACTGCATAACTACTCGCATCTATATGTAAAAAGAAGGGAAAGTTGAAATTAGGACTTTGCAAGACAGGAGCAGAGGAAAGCAAGCGCTTCAACCTTGTGAACTGGACTTTGCTACTAGTGAGCTCAGTAAGTGGAGCAGCGACTTGAGCAAAGTTGGGACAGAACCTGCGATAATATCCTGTGGCACTGGAAATGCAGCAATAGCATGAACCTTAGCATCAATAGGAGCAACCTCACCTTGGCCTATACAAAATCTTGGCTTGACCAAAACTACACTTAGCCAAGTTAACAGTGAAGTTGTAGTGTGCTAGTCTCTCAAACAATGATCTGAGATGTGTCAAGTGTTGTTCCCATTCGTCACTGTACACCACTAAATCGTCAAGGTAGGCTTCTACTCCGTCTAAGTTGTGGGTCAACTTGTTCATTATACATTGAAATGATGAGGCAGCATTACATAAGCCGAATGGAGTGACGAGATAGTTGAACAATCCATCTTGAACAGTGAAAGCAGATATTTCTTGAGCACACTTAGTAAGTGGGACTTGATAATATCCTCATAAGAAATCTAAACGGCTGACATACTGAGCTCCTGACACAGGATCAATAAGGTCGTCAATGCCAGGTAGGGGCTAACCATCAGGCAAGGTGACAGAGTTCACTTTACGGTAATCAGTGCACATCCTGAAACTACCGTCAGGCTTGGGCACTAATATACACGGTGATGCCCATGGACTTTTACTGCGCTCAATAAGTCCATGAGATAACAAAAAGTCAACTTCTTCTCTCAATGCTTTATGTTTCGTTGGACTCATTATATATGGCGATTGCTTAATGAGTGATGCTCGTGGCACATCAATGTCATGTACTCCCAGAGTACATCGTCTAGGAACATCACTAAACAATTCAGGGTACTGCAAAATCATGTTCTTAACATCACTAGCTTTATCAATCTCAAGGTTACTAAGAAAATTATCTAGTGATTGTAACGTCACTGAATTTTCTAAACGCACCTCTATACCTCTAGAGATGTCAGGCAGACTGACGTTTTCTTCCTCTGTCTTAGGAAGAATAGATGCAGTAGGTAGAGGACTAGCGTAGTATGCCTTGAGCTGGTTAATGTGGTACACATGATTTGATTTTCTTTTCCCAGGCGTACGTACTAAGTAATTTACGTCACTAAGCTTTTTCAATACTTCCAGGGGATCATCATACCTGGCTTGTAGAGGATGACCTGGTACTAATTTCTGAGCCATCACCTTATCTCCTGCTTTAAAAAGAGACAGCACGCCTGTCATACTGTTGTTTCATTCTAGCCTGGGCTGAAACTAGGTTTTTCGAAGCTAGCTCCCTAGCAGCTGTCAAATGCTTCTGCATTAATGAAGGTGATGTGCTTAATGATGGATTAGATTTTCCTGTCCACACGTCTTTCAACACAGCAAGAGGACCACGCACTTGGTGTCTGTATATTAACTCAAACGGACTAAACCCGAGACTTTCTTGCTCACTTTCTCTCATTACGAACAGAAAAAAAGGTATACCTTCATTCCAGTCTCTAGAAAAATGTTCACAATAAGCTCTCATCATAGACTTCAGAGTCTGATGAAATCTCTCTAGAGCACCTTGGGACTGTGGGTGATAACTGGTTGAAAGTACAGACTTTATTCCTAGGTGGGATAATGCTTCTCGAAAGATCTTAGAAGTTAAGTTAGATCAGCCTAGTCAGGACACAACTGATGTTAAGATTCTCACTCATGACGATTTAATCAAGGATCAGTTTGTTGATCAGTCTTTGGAAAGACTGAGAGATATAGCAGTTATCTGACTGTCTCTCTCGTGGTAATCCAACCTGGGAGAAAAATTTCAACAGTGCTCTCACAATAGCACGAGCATTAATTTTTTTCATAGGAATAGCTTCGGGATAGCGTGTAGCTGCGTCCATTATTGTAAACAGGTATTGGTTCCCCAATTTGGTTCTAGGCAGAGGACCAACACAATCTATGATAAGACATGAGAATGGTTCACCATCTTCAATTATAGGAATAAGAGGTACAGGTTTAGGTGTGTGCGTGGGCTTACCCATCACCTGACAGACATGGCAACTTCGCACATGATCAGCAACAGTTTCCCTCATTTTTGGCCAAGTGAAATCTTTTGCCAGTTTACCCAGTGTCTTCCTGACACCCAAATGTCCTCCTATGGGACTATTGTGAGCAAAATCAGGAGCTTGTTCACGGAAACTAACTGGTAAAACTACAAGATGCTTGACTGTGGTGGAAACACTATTAGCTGATATCTGACTTGTACTTTTCTCCATCAGTACACCATTATTATAATAGTAACAATTATCGAGATCCTTTGCTTCACTCTCAGTAACTGCTATATCTCTCAGTCTTTCCAAAGACTGATCAACAAACTGATCCTTGATTAAATCTTCATGAGTGAGAATCTTAATTTAACATCAGTTGTGTCCTGACTAGGCTGATGAACTGGGGAAGTCAGTGCTAATGATTCTGGGCGCAGAGAATCACTGAACAACATATTCAAGCCCAAATCATTGTCATCAACTAACTCAACAGGTGGCAAGGATGGCTGTTGCATCTTTGACATAGCACGAGTAGCTGCACTGAGAGAAAATAAAATAGGCTTCTCTCTACAAGCTTCAATGGCATAATTATCATCAGTGGTATTATCAATCACAAGTGGTTCCTTACAAATACCAGCTTGAAGGATATCGTTGCCTATCAACAAGTTCACTGACCTGATGGGAAATGCACCACTGGAAATACCCACTGAAATATAACCAGTATAATAGCTTGTTTCAATGTAAACTTTGTGAAGAGGTACTTTTATAACAGACCCTCCATAGGCTTCTAACAATACACATATATTAGTATAAGTATCATTAGTTAAAGGTAGTACATCTTCTCTTAACACGGTAAGATAGCTACCGGTGTCTCGAAAAGTAATTATCTCAGTTAGCCATGATTCGTCAAGTCCTACTTTGCCTCTCGATAAGTAAGGACTCATCGCTGAACGAATCTTTTCGTCAGATACCCGGTCTGACGCTAATCATATATTCTGAGTATTATTATTATAATCAAAAGAAGCACTAAACCACAGGGTTATACAGTGCAGCAGGGCAGGGCAGGATGCAGGTAGAATGGGTTGTAAGAGGGAGAGGGATGATTAGTAGGTTATGAAGTGCAACAGAGTAGTGGATAGTGTAGGAATAGAGGGTAGCAAGAGATTGAGGGAGGAGGCACTGGGGGTAATGCTAGAAGCATAATCTTCAGAGTTTGTGTAGTAAGTCAGTTGCTGTCAAAAAGTCAATGAGAGAGTCAGGATTAAAGGAGGGCCCATCGGCAAGAAGGGAAGGTAAAGAAAGGGCAGCAGAGCGAAGACGACGTTGGAGGTAAATTCTGCGTGCTCGTTGATAGAGTGGACAGTCCAACAGAATATGGCGAACAGATACTGGAACCTGACAATGCTCACAGAGAGGGACAGGGAGCCTTTCCATGAGATACCCGTGAGCAAGACGAGTGTGGCCGATGCGAAGACAGGAGAGTGTAGTCTCCCAACCTCGACATTGGTGCCCAGAAGAAGCCAGAAACCTATACTCGGTTTAATAGAATGAAGTTTGTTATTTAGCAAGTCAGACCAATGTTGTTGCCAACAGGTGCGAAGGTGGGTAGCAATGACAGCAAAATAGTCCGTGAATGGAACACCTCTATATGACACTGGAAGGTCATGTACTGCTGACCGCGCAGCAGTGTCTGCCTGTTCATTGCCCTGTATGTCAACATGACCAGGGACCCAACAAAAAGCAATATCTTTGTGTTTGCTAGAGATACTGCATAACCAAAGTTGGATACGAATAACTAGGGGGTGAGGTGTATCAAATTTTTGGATAGCCTGTAAAGCACTAAGGGAGTCTGAAACGATCACAAATGATGACACAGGCATAGATGCAATATGGATAAGTGCCACAAGAATGGCATACAATTCAGCCGTAAATATGCTAGCTGAGGATAATAGATGCCTTCGCAAGATGCTGTCTGGAAACTCTGCTGCGAATCCGACGCCGTCAGATGACTTAGAACCATCGGTGTACACTGCGATGGCATGGGAATGAGAGCAAAAATGGTCTAGAAAAAAAAAGCGAGAAGCCGCCGTAGGTAGTTGGGCTTTCGCACAAGGCAGAGGTAAAGAACAGACACGGACAGCAGGAACTTCCCAAGGGGGTAGGGAAAAGGGAGATGCCACATGAACATATAAAGGTGGTAGCTGAAGGAAAGACAAGAGCGAATGTAGATGAAGAGAAAAGGGATGAAGTAAACAGAGTCGACGAACAAATAAAGAGCATCTACTAACATCTGTGACAATCCTATACATGGAAGGATTGTGGAGGTCAAGAGAGCGAACATAATAGCGAAGGCAATGTGCATCACGACGATCGGACAAGGATGGAATGTTCGCTTCTACATAGAGGCTCTCAACCGGGAAAGAATGAAAAGCACCAAGGAATAAACGCAATCCCTGGTGATGGATGGGATTAAGGCTGGAAAGAGTAGCAGGGGAGGCCGCTGAATATATTTGGTCACCATGAACGAGTTTCGATAAAATTATGGCTGAATGCAGGCGAAGGAGAGTTCTACGATCAGCCCCCCATGAAAGATGTGCTAGGGTTTTAAGGAGGTTCAGCCGGCTATGACAAGTTGCCTTCAGAGAGGTAATGTGAGGTTTCCAGGACAATCGACGGTCAAACAGGAGGCCGAGAAACCAGACCATATCACGTTCTGGGATATGTGAGCCATATAGGTACAATGCATGGTCAGAGACCACTGAATGTCTAGTAAAAGTAAATTAATTAGTTTTGCCACTAGAAAATTTAAACAAGTGAGAGGTGGCCCAATCGGAAACTCGGTTGATGGCATGCTGGAGGGAAACTGCAATGAGGTGACAGTCAGCACCCGCACAAGCTATAGCAAAGTCATCTACATAAAGCGATGACCAAATATTGGATGGGAGAACAGATGCCAGATTATTTATAGCAAGGAGAAAGATTGTGCTCAGAACACATCCCTGGGGGACACCTTCAGCTTGGACAAACTCCGGGAAAGCACATTACTAACCCAGACACGGAAATGTCTTTCAGTTAAGAAGGCCTTAAGGTAAAATGATAGATTGCCTCGAAGGCCTAAGGAGTGGGCCTGGGTCAAGATATTATACCTCCAAGTTGTGTCATAAGCCTTCTCAAAGTCAAAAAAGATGGCGATAACCGATTGGTTATTAGCAAAGGCATTACGAATATATGTATCCAAGCGCAGTAAGGGGTCAATGGCAGAACGGCCCTTACGAAAGCCATATTGACTAGTGGAGAGACTACCACATCAAACGTCTATTAACTAGACGTTCCATCACCTTGCAAACTGCACTGGTAAGAGCGATGGGACGGTAGTGGGAGTTATCATGTCCCGTAGTACCCGGTTTGCGAAAAGAGAGAACATTAGCAGACTTCCACAGCTGGATAAGAACTCCTTGCGACCATATAAGATTAAAGAGTCGTAAGAGGACTGTAAGAGCTGACTGATGTAAATGCTGTAGCATACGGAGTGTCGCCTCCAGTTCTTGAAGGGTAAAAGGCACATTATAAGAATCTTCTTCGAGAGAAGAAAAATCTAAGGGTTTTAACTCGCTGGCAGACTTAGAAGAAAGGAACGAGGGGCATAGATGGAGCCCCTGAGAAATGTGGACCAGATGATTACCAATTTCAGTTGGAACGGCAAGAGGGTGTGCTATATCGATACCGGCAACCTGAAGAACAGGAGCCAGATCGGGGGAGAATTTAGCACTCAATTTCCGCACTTTCTTCCAGACTGCACTCATCGAGGAAGCCGAAGTGAAGGTAGAAATGTAAGGAAGATTGGAAAATGATCACTGTCATGTAAGTCAGGGAGGACAGACCAGGTGAAGTCGAGGACAGTTGAGGAAGAGCAGATGGAGAGATCGATGCCCGTATTTAAAACATGGAGGGGGAGAGAAGCAAGAAATGCCTCCAACTGAACGCCACAGGAGTCACAGTGCCACCCTCCCAGAGAAAATGGTGTGCGTTAAAATCGCCAAGTAACAGAAGGGGTGGCGGCAAGGAAGAAACAAGAAAAGCAACATCTGGGTTAGACAATGCCCGAGAATGGGAGAGATACAAAGAACAGAGTGTATACCACTTATTCAAGTGGATACGTGCTGCAGTGTAATGGAGAGAAGAATGAACATAGAGCTGACGGTATGGAATACCAGTCCGTATAAGAAAAGCACTTTCGTTAAAGGTTCCATCGGAAAAAGGATCCGAGAAATATAATAAATCATAGCCCGGAAAGGGACGGATAACAAGGGAGTGTAATTTGGGTTATTGTAAACAGACACCAACAGGAGAAAACTGGGAGAGCAACACCTGAAGCTCACCCCAGTTGCCCCTGAGGCCTCAGATATTCTACTGCAAAAAAAAAACATGATTTATGAAGAGAAAGATACAAGTCGAAGGTAGAGGTATCTATGGACTAGGAGGGTTAGAAAAGTCCACGTGTGGATGCAGTGGAAAACTTGTAAGCAGAGAAGGAGTGGGATGCTGTGAAGGAAGGAGGGGTGTAGACAGAGAAGAGAGAGAAGTAGGAACCGGAGGTGGAGCGGTGTCCATCAATGTTCCAGTCTCCGTAATATATTCTGCGATAGCTTCCAGCGTTTCGGAAGACAAAGATGCAGGATGTGGGACCACATTAGAGATGGAAGGAGGAGGGGGATGAGCAACAATCGGGGAGACTATGGACTGTATTAAAGTAGGGGGTGAGGAAATGGAAGAGGGAACTGTCGAAGGGGTTTAGGAGGGGACAGGAGTGGAAGTAACCTGGGAAGGGGCAGTAGAGGAAGGAACTTGGGAGGAGACAGGGGATGAAGATATTGAACGAGGAGGAGGATGAACCTCCACACACGTTGCAGAACTAGTTGGAAGTGAAGAACCAGGCACAGAAACTGGGAAGGAAAAATGTGCAGGTTGGAGAAGGGAAGGAGGGGTGAGAGGAGAGTTTAGCAATGGGGATTTTTTGGTGGGCTTCTGAGGAAAGGGGCGATGAGGAGGAGGGGTTGGACGAGGGCGGGTAGACACAGAATTGTGCGAGTAGAGGTAGAGGTGAGAACAGAAAGGGGTGCCAAGGTAGGGACCTCGGAGCCTAGGGTAGCAAAAGAATTCGAGACAGGGGTGACTGAGGATGGGGTGACCACAGAGGAAGCTGCAGGAGTTGGGACCCCAGAAGAGAGGGGACGTTTAGTAATGTGAGAATAGGAAATATGGGGAAGTCTCCCTTGAAGGCATAGATGAGAGACGGCCATAGCAAATGGAAAACCTTCCGCCTCCTTGAGACAGCGGATTCCATGCTCATTTAAGTACACTTGACAACTGCGAGAGTAAGATGGGTGTGCCTCATGACAATTAAGGCAAGAGGGAGGTAGACTACAAGAAGGATTAGCATGGTCGTCGGCACCACAGACTGGGCATTAGGCCATGGACCTGCAATATTTTGCCGGATGACCAAAACGCCAACAGTTTCTACACTGTTGCGGTGTAGGGATCACCTTACGAACTTGTAAACGGTGTCCTGCAATGTAGACCGAGGGCGGAAGTTCATGGCAGTCAAATGTTAAACGAGCTATATTGCAAGGATATCGTCTTCGCCTACGGGCAGGGAGGACAAAAGTGTCAACTTTGAGGATAGGGAGGTCTTGGAGCTCAATCTGCTCCAGAATGTCATCACCACATGTCTGGAAATTCCGTTGGACAATGTTGTGGGATAAAATGACAGTACCACTACAAGAATTGAGAGAATAATGTTTTTCAATAGTGATAGGGATAGTATCTCTCGTAAGGAGAGAAAGATTGCGAGCTTGGCCAGCATTCTGGACCTTGATGATGTGAGTGCCGCTCTTGAGAGCGTGAAAGGAGATATCTTTACCTACATAGTGGAGGAGAGCCTTACCAATACTATGATCAGAAAGATAGGCAGTAGAAGAAGTCGATCTTAGCGTAAAAAACTTTGTCCATTGTGTAGTGTGAAAAAAGTGTTTAAGGGGAGTGTGTGGCGAGCTAGTCGTTTCTGAGATGAATGTGAATGCAGTGTCGAATCGTCATGTAAGGGTCTTGGTCATCTAGATGTGGGACCGGAGTTGGTCCGACGTGGGATGGGCGAGCAACCCGAAATTGCTGCACCGTAGAGGGAGAAGCCGGAAGCATAGTCAAAGAAGAGCGGAGGTCAGACGTATCAAAGGGGCCAGTCGGAACCCCGGTACCTGAAGCAGGTGACGAACCGGCCCCAGCAAGAGGTACAGGGGTATTGGAAGTGTCCGAAGAGTAGTCCAAGAACGAGGTAGGGTCAGAACTGGGTGTGGTATCAGGAAGGGGCCCGGTGGCAGTAGGTTCACGGATTGGGTCGTCTATGGTTAGGTTACTTCTTTGTTTTCATTTTTAATAAAAAAAGAAAGAAAAGAAAATGAAAATAAAAAAAAAATAAAAACAGGGAGAACGTGGAGGAATACCTCCTAGGAGGAATGAAAGGGGCGTAAATCCCCCTCCGTGCCTAAGAGGACCTCAGCAGTAGTGCAGATGCAGCATGGAACCAGTGCCATACCCTACCCTTCATGCCAGTAAACCAGCAATCCGGGATAGCAACCTCACATCCACCGAGCCACCTCGGCGGACAAAAGAGAGGGTGGCCGGACACCCGCCACAAAACATACCTCCTTCGGCAACCACCCCCGTCGCCCAAAAGACACCCAAAGCCACCCCCTGGGAGACCGGAGAGGGATCAGGACATCCCCAGGCGATCCAGATTCCACGGCAAACTATACCACCGCCAAGAACCTCAATGGAATGGGATGAACCACGGTACCCTTTCCCCTACATAGGAATCAGAATGCCTGTGTAGAGAATCCCACAGGTTAAAAATGGGAAGGGAATAAGGGAGGGATGAGGAGGAGGATTAAAGGGAAAAAGGGAGGATAGGGAAGATGGGACAGGGGAGGGGGGATTGGGGGTAATTAGGTTCGATCTGAGGAAGAAAACAAAGCGGTCCAATTCCTCAGACCAAGAGCCTCTTCACCACAGCAAGGAGACCCCCTTGAAGAGGCAGGATCAGAAGTATTTCTAGGATATTGGTGCCCTTGTTGCACTGAAGAGGATACGACTTGTGTGGGGGCGCCAACTGCACGATCATCTCTCGTATCTCTTTCTAATTGGTTGGGTCGATCACCATGCCCAGCCCTTCTAGGGCAGGGTAGGTCCCAAGGCTGGAGCTTGCTACCATCTGCAGCTCGTAAGCCTGCCCTTCCCGTTAGGGAAGGTGGCAGACCATAGAGGCTTAGCATCTATCTACCTCCATGCCTCGTGCTGGTGGGGAATGTGGCTTGGCCTGGGGCCAGTTGGTCCCGCCGATGAGGGGTATCCCCTCCCATGGGAGACATAGGTCTCTGACACTCCCACGCCAGGGAGCCGGAGCCGGGTCGCCATCTGGTAAAGACCCGGGCCGGGAGAATTCCCGGTGAATCAACACCTCCTCCTCTTTCTAATTTATAGCAAAGCAATACTTTCTAGTATGTCCTTTCTTAATACAGTAGGTACATTTAACTTTCTTCTTCTCGGTATCAGACTTCTGTCTATCTACAGAGACAGATCCAAGATTGTGAGTGTTCTTGGTAAAGATACGAGAAGTTACAGTAGCAGAAGTATTAGGCCGGCACTGATCAGCTGATTTGGTTGGCCAACTCCTAGGACACTTTTTAGTTACCTTGTTTGTGTGTGTTTTAGTACGTACAGGGTTGTGAGAAATTTCGTAATTGTCAGCTAATGCTGCAGTCTCTAGAATATCTGAAGCAGGGTGATCGATCAGATATTCTTGTATATCAGCAGACATACAGTTGTTGGATTTTTCGTGTAGCAGCAGCTGTACAAGGCTGTCAAAAGTTTTGAAATTCGAGGCTCTGCACCACCTTAATCGTCGTTGTAACGTACGAAATACACGTTGATAACTTACAGGTAACAAATTATGTCTCTAGAATGGTTTCCTTGACAGTGTCATAGTTAATGTATTTGGCAAATGGCAAAGCAGCAGTGCATGTTTGAGCTCTGCCAGTCAAAGCTGTGTGCAACAATGTAGCCCAATGCTTACGTGGCCAATTCATCCTGTGTATCCTGTGTTGTACTACAAGGTTTATCAGATCTATTAATTTGTTGTCTCTCGAAACAAACAGATTAAATAGAGAATTGGCCAATCTCTATCAACTTGACCGTCGTGTGGGGTTTAATGCATACTGGAGGCATATATGTATTAATTATTGAAGAGTGCACGAAGTAAAGCCAACATGGCGTCCATTCTGGTACTGTGTCACGGTTTCCTTTCACACCATCAATAATTCTTCCATTTCTGTGCGGAAAAAAATTGAGAATTTTCCTGTGATTAGGAGTGTATTAATTGGTAGGGATAATAATGTTTATACAATGTAGTGCAGGTGTAATATTTATGACTTTTGAAAGGTGATAAGTCACTCAAATGATAACTTACTTATATTTCATGTAATTTTGTATAGTTCCTACAATTTCCTTATAGTATACTGTAAGTTGATTTAGTGAGGTGAAACTGCTGAAATTTAAAAGAAATTCATTTTCTGATAAGGAAATGCTTTACCGTTTTTGGAAGTGTCACTGAATTTAATTACATACTTGTGTACAACATTTTCTTGTTTTTTTTTTTGAGGGGAGGACCCTTGAAAATGGACAGTAAGACCAAGCTTTCCTTCGCAATATGGAACTGCAACTGAGAGCAACAACTCTCACTCCAAAGGTTCAAGGGTAACTAATCGTACCTTAGTGTGGGTGCCTCCTCGCCCAGTCAGTGCTGACGAAGATGCCATGTACTGTATTTTACACCACACGTAAAGAAAAAATAATGATAAATGTATAACAAAAATTATCAAAATATTGACGCGTCAGCACTCTGCGCGTCATTGTGATGACGTCATCAGATTAATAAAATAGCTATAAAATTACTTAGAAAATCTGGAATTCATTACCTGTGAATACCAAAGAAACCCTGTCTGTATGTACATCATTTCAAGACTCTTCTTAAAAACCACTTATTCACCCAAAACTAAATACTAAGTACATAGTACTTAACCTTACCTACAAAGCTAAATACACAGTACTTAACCTTACCTACAAAACTAAATACATAGTACTTAACCTTACCTACTAAGATAAATACATAGTATACCTAACCTTACCTACTAAGCTAAATACATAGTACTTAACCTTACCTATTAAGCTAAATACATAGTACTTAACCTTACCTACAAAACTAAATTCATATTACTTAAACTTACCTACAAAGTTAACAAATCACTTTCCACTGCCTCAAAACATCATTACTCACTGTGTTACTTCCCTAACCTCAGAACCCCATAAATAAATGCCCACAGAACAATAAATTCTCATATTTAATCTAATTCAAATGCTGAATAACTTATATTTCATAAATGTGTAACCCAGTTGTAAAATTAATTCAACCTTATCAAACCATGTTTTTACAGTATTACCTTATAGCATTCTCTTATACTCATTGTAACTCATCTATTGACAATATATTATCTGTAATTGACTGCAAAATATTGACTTGATTCTATTTGATCTGATTTGACAAATTGTAATACTACATATAGTAAATTAATTATTTTGTTCTATTATAAAACTGTAATGCTTCAAAATTGTAATTTTCAAATTTCGTTGATTTAATACTCAATTGTTTATTGTAAATCTTACCATTTAATCTGTTATAGACTAAGTAATCTTAAGTTAATTTTAAGTTTGCCCATAATGCTCTGCATACAAGGGGCTTTTGGCATGTACACCCCACGACTATAATACCTTGTACAACTTTGTATCATGTCCAAATAAACTATTCTATTTTATTCTATTCTATACGGATTGCACCAAAGTGTTGCCACATTTTAGCTTGAATTTTTGGTAAGGAAAAACAACGATTTTGTTTACAAAAAATTAGATTTTGTTCACCAAAATCATTCATCATTCCCTTAAGCTAACTTAATTGGAGCTGATAGAAACATTATCGCAGAGCTTTGTAATGGCAAGATAAATGAATATAAAGTGCAACTGGAAGTATCCAGTTATACAGTGTAGCCATCAGAATGGAGCTGATAAAGATGAAAAAACGAGAGTCGGTGGAACTGCATGAGGAAATGGATCACTACGTGTACTATAATTTAATTTGTCCTTATATGTTGTATAAAACCACACAACAGGTAAGGTAGCTACTTATTGGCCAATATTAGTTTGCCTTTCTGTAGGAAGGCGTTAGGATATATCACCAATGGATTATTATTATAATCATGGATTATTATTATAATCATGTAGGATTATACAGTGCCTGTGGGAGGGGGGGATGGAAGGCATTCAGGTTCAATTCAGGGAACTGAGAACATATCTAATTCCCTAGATCAAGAGCCCCTCAAAAGCATCAAGGAACCTCCCTTGAGGGGTATCACCAATGGAATACATGATTAAGTGCAACTTATGTTTCTAATTATTGTAATAACATTAATATTTTATAATTATGTTGAAAAAATATTAGACTAAACTGATTACTTGAGTCACGTCACATAACTTTATTCCTACTCGTACAGTCCACTTAAATTTCCTAATAAATATTTAAGAGCCATATGTTGCTAATCTATGGTCGCGAAGTGAGTTGGGGAGGTGAGACTGTGTACGCTGAAGGAGGGACGTTGTTGTGACCCATTGTTTCTAAAGTCCTACATCTCTCCGAGGTACACCAATATCAGTAAATTACTACTTGTTTCTTGTATCAAGAGTTTTCCCCAGTTATGTGGGTGGAACGTTAATTCAAGTTTGTGTCATGTGAAAATCTCCCCATAATTTCTCACACTTCGTTAACCCTTCATCAACCGGATATGATCAGTTAAGATCAAGTAATTTAAATAAATAAATGTGATTTGTCAGTAATAAGGTAATTTGTTTGTATCTACAAAAATAACATAAAAATGTTGAAATGTGTATTGTGTGACTGAAAAGAGCGGTCGACATTAAATTTAATATTAATAATATGTATTATATAATATTATATCTAGTGTGAAAATTGCTAAAGTCCAAATAGGGCTGGGATTTATAATTGTCCTTGTGATGCTAAGCCCAAATGACAAATGAGACTAGGATTTATAATTGTTTCATTCAATCAATTTTCTAAGCTCAGATGGGGCTAGGATTTATAATTGTGTTTTAAATAATTAATCTGCTAAGCCAGAAAATTAATTAATTTTATAGTGTGTCACTGTCCAATAGTGTGTAACACACTGTAAATTAATTATGTAAGGATTAATCTATATATGAACCACGGAGGATTCTAACCAAGTTAATGTAAACGGTAAATCCATGGATATTAAAACATTAATAACAAAAAAGGCACAATACCGTGACTGGAACAATACCCACACAACCCGCACATATAAAAGGGAGGAGCTTACGACGACGTTTCGGCCCGACTTGGACCATTTACAAAGTCACACTAACACACAGAGACGGAGGAAGGGGTATTTATAGGCAGGCAGACAGGGAGGGTACAAAAGAGGGGGAAATAATGGGTAAGTAGTGGAAGTGGTAGTAGTAGTATAGTAGTAGTGGAGACAGTCATATTCTAGGAAGGGAGCACTGCAATGAGGCTAGCGGCCGCAAGGGTGGGACGAGAACACAGAGGGAGGAAAGGCGAATAAAATGAAGGACAAATACAAGGCAAAGAAAAGAAAGAAGGAAAACCCATAGGAGAAAAAGGAGAAGGGAAGAGATGAAAAGGGAAGGAATCAGGTTAAGTCACGGGTGTTCTGAAGTTTAGAGCATTTAACAATGTAATGAGAGAGAAGCATCAACAGAGACAAAGCCAGGGCTAAGATTCATACAGGGAAAGTTGTGATAAGGAGGATTCAACCAGGCGGCGACTATGAAAGTTGGACGTAGGGTAGACAGTTTTAGCAGAAGACCAATCAATAGGATGACTGTGATCTCTGACATGACAGAAAAGAGCATTATTAGTGTCGGCAAGCCTAACACTATTTTGTGCTCCTTGAGTCTGTCAGAAAGAGATCGGCCAGTTTCTCGAAGTACTGAAGAGGACAGGAGGAGCAAGAAATAGAGTAGAGTAGAAAAATCGTCAGACTAACACTCTTCGCACTAATCTAGTTCATACCTCCCCTCCCTCCACAGATTCTCCTGGTGTCTACTCTATTTCTTGCTCCTCCTGTCCTCTTCAGTACTTCGGAGAAACTGGCCGATCTCTTTCTGACAGACTCAAGGAGCACAAAAATAGTGTTAGGCTTGCCGACACTAATAATGCTCTTTTCTGTCATGTCAGAGATCACAGTCATCCTATTGATTGGTCTTCTGCTAAAACTGTCTACCCTACGTCCAACTTTCATAGTCGCCGCCTGGTTGAATCCTCCCTTATACACAACTTTCCCTGTATGAATCTTAGCCCTGGCTTTGTCTCTGTTGATGCTTTCCTCTCTCATTACATTGTTAAATGCTCTAAACTTCAGAACACCCGTGACTTAACCTGATTCCTTCCCCTTTCATCTCTTCCCCCTTCTCCTTTTTTATCCTATGAGTTTTCCTTTCTTTCTTTTCTTTTGCCTTGTAATTGTCCTTCATTTTATTCGCCTTTCCTCCCTCTGTGTTCTCGTCCCACCCTTGCGGGCCGCTAGCCTCATTGCAGTGCTCCCTTCCTAGAATATGACTGTCTCCACTACTACTATTACTACTACTACCACTTCCACTACTTACTCCATTATTTCCCCACTCTCTTGTACCCTCCCTGTCTGCCTGCCTATAAATACCCTTCCTCCGTCTCTGTGTGTTAGTGTGACTTTGTAAATGGTCCAAGTCGGGCTGAAACGTCGTCGTAAGCTCCTCCCTTTTATATGTGCGGGTTGTGTGTGTATATTAAAACATTATTAGTTCGGTAGTAGAAATTGTAGCAGGTTCTCGTAGAAGTGTTGGTGGTGGGTGCAGAATTAGCAACAGCAGCAGCAGAATTAGTAGTAGTAAAGGTTGCAGTAGTGACAGTGGCAGTAATAAGGTAATAGCAGTAGTAGTGGTGAAATTCAGAATAGAGAGTGTAGTAGTAATGAAAGAACTTGTTGTAACAATAGTAGTTCAAGTAGTAGTAGTAGTAATCGCCTTACCATTATTAAATGTATCCACGAAACAATTTTAAAGCAAATAATAATATTGCGACCAGCCCTGGATCGAATTCGAGATATTTAACCAGCCTCCCAGTAAGCTAGGTAAATTTCTCGACGGTTTAGTCCACTACGTCACCATGCTACAAACATTAAGAATGCCACTAGTCTATGCGAGCACATTTGCTTAAAAACCACTTATTTCGTAGATGCATTTAATATATGTACTACTCGTGAAACCGGTATTTAAACAGGAGGCATTCCACCGGCTACTAACATATGTAGTATGGTGGCGCAGTGGACTAAGGCGTCGAAAAATTTACTAGGAAGCTCTTTAATATCTGGGATTCGTTCCCAGGCTGATCGCAGCATTGTTATTTACCCTTTGCCGTGTTGTCTTTAAGCCTTCTACTCTACATGTTATATCACACTTTGGACTTTTCAGTGATTCAGGATGGACCATAACCTGGACCATAACCTGGACCATAACCTGACCATAACCTGACCATAACCTGGACCATAACCTGGACCATAACCTGGACCATAACCTTCCACTGTCGTGGAAGTAGGATTCACATTTTCTTGAACATTTGAAAGTTATTGAACCCATTTCGTGAAACTGGAAATGAATTATTCAACTTTGGTCAAGGAGGCACCTGAACATGACAATAGTTGCATGAACCATATCCTAGTTACCGTTCGTTGGCCTTGAAAATTCGAAGCCAATTGGATGAGGCCATCTGGAGTTATGAACGAAATGAAAAAAAAAATTGTGAAGAATTAAAGAGAAAAAGAAAAAAATAAGTAACTACTTCAAGGAACTCCTTCGGGAATATCTAGTAAGAACAACAGCAACACCACCATCACCACAACAAACGACAAAGACAGCAACAATAAGAACAACAGTAACTCCAAAAAACAACAACAACAACAGCTGCAGTAACACCAACACTGACATAATAAAAAAGGAACAACAAACAAACAGCAATATCAACATGGTCAACAACAACAGCAACAAACCACCAGAGGTGAGGTTGCACTACCCTCACTCAGCTAAGGATTATAAACATCAAAGGTACCACTGCCTCGATTGGTTATGTGTGTAGAAAGCCTTCGACGCCCACCACTGCAATTTGATCGAGGTTCACGGTATAGCTAAAGACAAACTTACGGTAGAATTCTGAACATGAATAATGGAGGCTTAAGAGCGGCAATGAAGTGATGTAGAGGGTTGGTAGGAGATGTAGTGATAAGAGAATGTAGAGTTGTAATAGTAAATGAAGAAGGGTAAGGGGATATAAATTAATAGTGGTAGAAGTAGAGGGGTGGTGGAAGTCGAAGAGGGGTGAGGGCGGAAGAAGAGCAGTGGGGAAGGAAAATGGGTGTTTGAGATGTAGAGAAGTTGGGATGAAGAGGGATGGTGGAAGATGGAGATGAATGTGAGAAATGTGTCGTAGGAGAAGTAGAGAATTATGGAGAATACTGTGTACCAAGAAATGAAGATATCAATGCGGATAAAACTAGAAGAGCGAACGAAATTGGGAGTAAGTTGTGAAGATGGTACAGGGAAAAAAAGTGAAAAGTGAAGCAGGAAGAGAAATTAAAGAGTAGAGGAGAGGAAGCTAGTGAAAATGGTGGATGAGTGATAAGATTGGTAAGAGAACTTGAAGAGAATTAAGGATGGAAGACAAGATGATACATGTTAACGTTGAAGGAGAGAGGCAGGAGAGAAGCTGGGAGAGGGAACGTGGAGAGAGGTAGAGGGAAGGGAAGCGCAGGGATGCAACATGAGCCTTCAAGGCTCTTGTGTTGCGACAGTTTAATCAACAGCAACCAAGGATATTCTTCGCGGGCACATACACGACCTGGCCACCCTCACTACCCACATACTTCCTGTCATATATGTATATATATGACAGGAAGTATCTGGGTAGTATATATATATATGTCGTGCCGATTAGGTAAAACTGGTCAATTAGCAAGAACTCATCTAAAATTAAGTCCTTTCTAAAATTTTATCTTATACGTTTAAAGATATATTTTTTTCATTTATGTTAATGTAAGAATTTATAATTTTGTACCAAGAGAAACTTTGAAAACCTACCTAACCTTATTACAACAAGCGCAATTTAATTTAGCCTAACCCAACTAAATATATTTTAGATACGTTAACAATAATTTAATAATAAACAAACACAATGAAACATATTTTTTTTCGTTAGGTTCAGAATGATTTTTGCGAAATTATTGCATACACAAATTTTCACTTGTCTTATATGGCAAGATGAGCGTTGCTATTTAAGCCAAAATCGTAAGTTTTACCTAATCGGCACGACATATATATATATATATATATATATATATATATATATATATATATATATATATATATATATATATATATATATATATATATATATATATATATATATATATATATATATATATATATGTCGTGCTGATTAGGTAAAACTGGTCAATTAGCAAGAACTCATCTAAAATTAAGTCCTTTCTAAATTTTTCTCTTATACGTTTAAAGATATATTTTTTCATTTATGTTAATGTAAGAATTTATAATTTTGTACCAAGAGAAACTTTGAAAACCTACCTAACCTTATTACAACAAGCGCAATTTAATTTAGCCTAACCCAACTAAATATATTTTAGATACGTTAACATTAATTTAATAATAAACAAACACAATGAAATATATTTTTTTCGTTATGTTCAGAATGATTTTGGCGAAATTATTGCATACACAAATTTTCACTTGTCTTATATGGCAAGGTGAGCGTTGCTATTTAAGCCAAAATTGCAAGTTTTACCTAATCGGCACGCCATATATATATATATATATATATATATATATATATATATATATATATATATATATATAATATGCAATAAGATCACAGTAAACAGGTGATGTCACAATATGCAAAACAACCAACGTGAAAAAACAATGAAATTCAAAGCGGTTTCGTGACTTCTCCCATTATCAAGGAACTATAAAAAAAAACATCAACAGGAAGGCATATAAAGGGTCAAGATTACACCTTACAATCACGTCACCACAACAAGACTACACCTCACAGTCGTGTGACTACACCCGACTCAGTGAAACGCACCTGATACTCTACCCAAGCATTAACGGAACACTTCAGAAGGCCTACTGGCCCATACAAGGCAGGTCCTTATCAAAACCACCACTACCTAAGAATTTACTCCCGTACTCACGACACTAATCAAACCCAGCCCCTCCCACTCATATATTTGTCCAATCTCTTTTTAAAGCCACCCAAGGTCCTAGCCTCTATCACCCTACTCGGAAGATTGTTCCAGTCCAGTCAATCTGACTTAAGTTAAAATCCCCTACTATCACTACGTTATTATGTCTAGAAGCCCTAACAATTTCGTCCCAAAGAAGTCTCCCTCTATCGTGATCCAAGCCTGGAGGTCGGTATATTACACATAGAATCAGTTTTTCTTGACCTGCTAGAAACTCTACCCAAACAGATTCTGTTAATGATCCATCTATTTTTGTGCCTGTTTTTATGCAGCAATTTATATTTTCTCGTACATATAATGCAACTCCACCCCCTTTCCCATTATATCTATCTACATGGAAAAACTTAAACCCCTGAATATGACACTCAGCAATCATATCCCGACTCTTGGTATTATACCATGTTTCAGTTATTGCAATGACATCAAAGTTCCCAGCACATGCTACCAAACGATTTTTTACGTGTCCAATGTATCATTAAATTCTTCCCAAATTTTATTAATTATAAATGAATCCAAATTGTTAAGGCCACAAGGCACGGTAACGTAGTAATTCTAAGGGACTTTAACTTTAGTCAGATTGATTGGAATTTCTTGACAGGGAATTTAGAATCTAACGACTTTTTAGAAGTAGTTCAGGATTGCTTTTTGAAGCAGTTTGTAACAGAACCTACAAGGGGAAATAACCTACTTGACTTAGTTCTGGCAAGCAAGGAAACTCTTGTTAATAATTTAGAAATTACAGAGGAACTCGGCTCAAGCGACCACAAGTCAATTACCTTTAGCATTGAATGGATGTATGATAGTAGGGATAGAAAAATAAACACATAAGCAGTATAATGTGATCCTTTATTGACAACGTTTCGCCCACGCAGTGGGCTTTATCGAGTCACAGCCCACTGCGTAAGCGAAACGTTGTCAATAAAGGATCACATTATACTGCTTATGTGTTTATTTTTCCATTGTGTCGGTATTTTATACCATTTATTTCCATAGTAGGGATAATTCAGTAACGGTCCCAGATTTTCGCTTAGCAGATTATAATGGACTTAGAACATAAGAAAGGAGGAACACTGCAGCAGGCCTGTTGGCCCATACTAGGCAGGTCCTTCACAATCCGTCCCACTAACAGAACACTTGCTCAATCCAATTTTCAATGCTACCCAAGAAATAAGCTTTGACAATTCCATTCACTCATTTGCGAGTCCCACTCAAATCCAACCCCTCTCACTCATGAATTTATCCAACCTAAATTTGAAACTACCCAAGGTCCTAGCTTCAATAACCCTACTAGGCAGACTGTTCCACTCATCAACTACCCTATTTCCAAACCAATACTTTCCTATATCCTTTCTAAATCTAAACTTATCTAACTTGAATCCATTATTGCGGGTTCTCTCTTGGAGAGATATCCTCAAGACCTTATTTATATCCCCTTTGTTAATACCCATTTTCCACTTGTATACCTCGATCATGTCTCCCCTCATTCTACGTCTTACAAGTGAATGTAATTTAAGGGTCTTCAATCTTTCTTCGTAAGGAAGATTTCTAATGCTATGAATTAACTTTGTCATTCGTCGCTGAATGTTTTCTAACGAATTTATATCCATTCTGTAAAATGGAGACCAGAACTGAGCTGCGTAATCTAGGTGAGGCCTTACTAATGATGTATAAAGCTGTAATATAACCGCTGGACTTCTGTTGCTTACACTTCTTGATATAAATCCCAGTGGTGACCTGTTCTTAGCTCAGTGGTGACCTGTTCTTAGCTCAGTGAAGACGTGGCTAGTGTACTCCCTGTGGACTGAATCAAGATGCCCCCTATTGAGCAACTTTACCAGCAGCTTAAGGAGGAATTGAGGGTAGCGAAGCTTGAGATACGGCGATTGATGGAGGAAAACAAGAGGATTCGTAGTAGTCCTCCTGTTGTGAGTCCTCAAGTCAAGAAGGGAACCTGGGCAGTGACCGGACAGCATGGGACGAAGTTGAAGATCAAGAAGACGAATGGAGAGGTAGTAACGACGAAGAAGAAAGAGACTGCTGTGGAAACTTCGAACTCCTTTTCTGTGCTACCAGACGAATGTGAGTTGACTAACATAAGAACATAAGAAAGGAGGAACACTGCAGCAGGCCTGTTGGCCCATTCTAGGCAGGTCCTTCACATTCCATCCCACTAACAGAATATTTGTTCAACCTAATTTTCAATGCTACCCAAGAAATAAGCTTTGATAATTTTATTTACACATGTGCAATTCCCACTCAAATCCAACCCCTTTCACTCATGAATTTATCCAACCTAAATTTAAAACTACCCAAGGTCCTTGCTTCAATAACCCTACTAGGCAGACTGTTCCACTCATCAACTACCCTATTTCCAAACCAATACTTTCCTATATCCTTTCTAAATCTAAACTTATCTAACTTGAATCCATTATTGCGGGTTCTCTCTTGGAGAGATACCCTCAAGACCTTATTTATATCCCCTTTGTTAATACCCATTTTCCACTTGTATACCTCGATCATGTCTCCCTCATTCTACGTCTTACAAGTGAATGTAATTTAAGGGTCTTCAATCTTTCTTCGTAAGGAAGATTTCTAATGCTATGTATTAATTTAGTCATTCTACGCTGAATGTTTTCTAACGAATTTATGTCCATTCTGTAATATGGAGACCAGAACTGAGCTGCGTAATCTAGGTGAGGCCTTACTAATGATGTATAAAGCTGTAATATAACCTCTGGACTTCTGTTGCTAACACTTCTTGATATAAATCCCAGTAATCTATTTGCCTTATTACGTACGCTTAGGCATTGTTGTCTTGGTTTAAGGTTGCTGCTTACCATCACCCCCAAGTCTTTCTCGCAATCTGTATGGCTAAGTTCTACGTTATTTAACTTATAAGTGCTTGGGTTATGGACACTCCCGAGCTTTAGAACTTTGCATTTATCTACATTGAACTGCATCTGCCATTTTTCTGACCAGGAATTGAGTTTGTCTAAATCCTCCTGTAGTTCACTGACATCTACGTCTGAATCGATTATCCTACCTATCTTCGTGTCATCAGCGAATTTGCTCATATCACTAGAAATTCCCTCGTCAAGGTCATTTATATATATTATAAACAACAACCACTGGGAACGTCACGACGAACGGTACCAAGGAAGGTAAAAACATTGTTGTTGGGGATAGCCAAGTTAGATACTATATGGATAGGGCCTTCTGCTTGAAAGATAGGAGTAGGAGACAGAGGGTTTGCTTTCCTGGGGCTGGGATGGAAGACATTGTTAGCCGGCTTGACAACATCATGCATGGTAATGGGATAAATCCTATTATCTGCCTCAGTGCTGGAGGCAATGATGTAGCCAAGCTTAGAAGTGAGGATTTAGTTAGTAGGTATAAGGCAGCAATAGAAATCATTAGGAAGAAGGGAGGGAGCCCTGTTATATGTGGCATTTTGCCAAGAAGGGGTGTTGGAAATGAATGGCTGTCCAGAGCGATTGGTAGCTGTAGGGCTGTTAGGGCTTTAAACTAGAAATAGTTAGTGGTATGGGTTTTGGGATGAAAACAGAGAAGTCCCAGTGTAGTAATATTATAAGTTGTAGGAGAACTAGTAATAGGCAGAATAAGGTGGATAGTGGAAAGCTAGTGACACTAGATGACAAGGACAGTAATAGGTATAGTGGAAAAACAGAGATGAGCAGGAAGGGTAAAGAGAAAGGAGGGTCTCTAAATATATACTACACCAATAGTCGTAGTGCTAGGAATAAGATGGACGAGTTGAGATTAGTTGCAAGTACGGGTAATATTGATGTTTTTGCAATAACTGAGACATGGTTTAATATGAAAAATCGGGACTTGCCTGCCGAATGTCACATTCAGGGTTTTAAATTGTTCCAAGTAGACAGAAGTATCGGGAAAGGGGTGGGGTGGAACTCTATGTCCGTGATCATTTAAATTGTTGCATAAAAACGGGTATAAAGTCTGAATTAACACATACAGAGTCTGTCTGGATAGAATTTTCAGAGGGGTGTGAAAATTGATTTTAGGCGTGATTTACCGTCCTCCAAACTTAGATAGGGAACAAGGGAGACTACTTTAGGAGGAAATTGTTAAGGCCACAAGACACGATAACGTAGTAATTCTAGGGACTTTAACTTTAGTCAGGTTGATTGGAATTTCATGACAGGGAATTTAGAATCTAACGACTTTTTAGAAGTAGTTCAGGATTGCTTTTTGAAGCAGTTTGTAACAGAACCTACAAGGGAAATAACCTACTTGACTTGGTTCTGGCAAGCAAGGAAACCCTTGTTAATAATTTAGAAATTACAGAAGAACTCGGCTCAAGCGACCACAAGTCAATTACCTTTAGCATTGAATGGATGTATGATAGTAGGGATAATTCAGTAATGGTCCCAGATTTTCGCTTAGCAGATTATAATGGACTTAGAGAACACTTATCAACTGTGGACTGGGGTGAAGAAGAGAGGTATCAATATGACAGTTTTCTTAACACTATACAGGCTGCCCAAAGAACATTTATCCGTATAAAGAAATTAGATCAAGTAGAAATGACCCAAAATGGATGAATATAGGCTGGAAAATAAACACATAAGCAGTAATGATCCTTATTGACACGTTTCGCCACGCAGTGCTTTATCTAGTCACAGACAGATCTGTCTGTGACTAGATAAAGCCCACTGTGTGGGCGAAACGTTGTCAATAAAGGATCACATTATACTGCTTATGTGTTTATTTTTCCATTGTGTCGGTATTTTATACCATTTATTTCCATGAATAATAGGCTCAAATATCTTTTAGGGCAGAAGAAAGGAATTTATAGGCGCATAAAAAGAGGTGAGGGTCATCTTATAAATCAGTATACTGACATTAAGAGGGATGTTAAAAAGGGAATAAGAAAAGCTAAACGGGACTATGAAATTAAAGTTGCTAGGGATTCAAAAACTAACCCAAAAAGTTTTTTCCAGGTTTATAGAACAAAAGTTAGGGATAAGATAGGTCCCCTTAAAAATAACTTTGGGCATCTTACTGACAAGGAGAATGATATGTGCTCTATTTTTAATAATTATTTTCTCTCGGTTTTCACACAGGAAGACATTAATAATATCCCAGTAATTAATTTTTACAGAGGCCCAGAAGAAGATAAATTATGTAATATCACAGTCACTAGCGAAATGATTATGAAACAGCTGGACCGACTGAAACAAAATAAATCGCCGGGTCCTGATGAGCTTTTTGCAAGGGTTCTTAAGGAATGCAAATGGAACTCTGTGAACCAATATCTAACATTTTTAATTTAGCTCTTCAAACAGGTGTAGTGTCTGATATGTGGAAGATGGCTAATGTAATTCCTATTTTTAAAGCAGGGGACAAGTCACTACCGTCAAACTACCGCCCAATAAGCCTGACCTCAATTGTAGGCAAATTACTAGAGTCAATTATAGCTGATATTATTAGAAGCCATCTAGATAACCATAATTTGATTAATGATACCCAGCATGGATTCACGAGGGCCGTTCCTGCCTATCTAATTTATTAACCTTCTTCAGTAAAGCTTTTGAGGCTGTTGATCACGATAAAGAATTCGATATTGTTTATTTAGACTTTAGTAAGGCTTTTGATAGAGTACCGCACCAGAGACTGTTAAAGAAAGTGGCAGCTCATGGCATTGGGGAAAAGTGCTGCCATGGATCGAGTCATGGCTCACCAATAGGAAGCAGAGAGTGTGCATAAATGGGGTTAAATCCGAATGGGGACTTGTAACAAGTGGTGTTCCACAGGGATCATTCTTAGGCCCATTGTTATTTATAATATATATCAATGACCTTGATGAGGGAATTACTAGTGATATGAGCAAATTCGCCGACGACACGAAGATAGGTAGGATAATTGATTCAAACATAGATGTCATAGAACTTCAGGAAGATTTAGACAAACTTAATTCGTGGTCAGAAAAGTGGCAGATGCAGTTCAATGTAGATAAATGCAAGGTTCTGAAGCTCGGGAGTGTCCATCACCCAAGCACTTATAAGTTAAATAACGTAGAACTTAGCCATACAGATTGCGAGAAGGACTTGGGGGTGATGGTAAGCAGCAACCTTAAACCAAGACAGCAATGCCTAAGCGTACGTAATAAGGCAAATAGATTACTGGGATTTATATCAAGAAGTGTTAGCAACAGAAGTCCAGAGGTTATATTACAGCTTTATACATCATTAGTAAGGCCTCACCTAGATTACGCAGCTCGGTTCTGGTCTCCATATTACAGAATGGACATAAATTCGTTAGAAAACATTCAGCGTAGAATGACTAAATTAATACATAGCATTAGAAATCTTCCTTACGAAGAAAGATTGAAGACCCTAAAATTACATTCACTTGTAAGACGTAGAATGAGGGAGACATGATCGAGGTATACAAGTGGAAATTGGGTATTAACAAAGGGGATATAAATAAGGTCTTGAGGATATCTCTCCAAGAGAGAACCCGCAATAATGGATTCAAGTTAGATAAGTTTAGATTTAGAAAGGATATAGGAAAGTATTGGTTTGGAAATAGGGTAGTTGATGAGTGGAACAGTCTGCCTAGTAGGGTTATTGAAGCTAGGACCTTGGGTAGTTTCAAATTTAGGTTGGATAAATTCATGAGTGAGAGGGTTGATTTGATGGGACTCGCGCATGAGTGGGTAGAATTGTCAAAGCTTATTTCTTGGGTAGCATTGAAAATTGGGTTGAGCAAATATTCTGTTAGTGGGACGGATTGTGAAGGACCTGCCTAGTATGGGCCAACAGGCCTGCTGCAGTGTTCCTCCTTTCTTATGTTCTTATGTTCTTAGAGAACCCGCAATAATGGATTCAAGTTAGATAAGTTTAGATTTAGAAAGGATATTGGAAAGTATTGGTTTGGAAATAGGGTAGTTGATGAGTGGAACAGTCTGCCTAGTAGGTTATTGAAGCTAGGACCTTGGGTAGTTTCAAATTTAGGTTGGATAAATTCATGAGTGAGAGGGGTTGGATTTGAGTGGGACTCGCGCATGAGTGGGTAGAATTGTCAAAGCTTATTTCTTGGGTAGCATTGAAAATTGGGTTGAGCAAATATTCTGTTAGTGGGACGGATTGTGAAGGACCTGCCTAGTATGGCCAACAGGCCTGCTGCAGTGTTCCTCCTTTCTTATGTTCTTATGTATAAATTGCTGGCTGGACAAACACTGTAAGGATAATGCAGTCCCATTCATTGACAACTGGGACCACTTCTATGGCCGAAATGACATGTATGCCAGGGATGGGGTTCACTTATCCAGGGAAGGTGTAGGATTTCTCGCAAGCTCAGTTGAGGATGTTGTTAGGGCTTTAAACTAGGATTAGTTAGAGGTATGGGTTTAGGAATGGTAAAGAATGAGGGTCAAAATATTGATTCAGGCTTTGATATCATAAATCTTAACAATAACAGTAATCGGGTGACACAGAACATAAGAACATAAGAAAGGAGGAACACTGCAGCAGGCCTGTTGGCCCATACTAGGCAGGTCCTTCACAATCCGTCCCACTAACAGAATATTTGCTCAACCCAATTTTCAATGCTACCCAAGAAATAATCTTTGACAATTCTACCCACTCATGCGCGAGTCCCACTCAAATCCAACCCTCTCACTCATGAATTTATCCAACCTAAATTTGAAACTACCCAAGGTCCTAGCTTCAATAACCCTACTAGGCAGACTGTTCCACTCATCAACTACCCTATTTCCAAACCAATACTTTCCTATATCCTTTCTAAATCTAAACTTATCTAACTTGAATCCATTATTGCGGGTTCTCTTGAGAGATATCCTCAAGACCTTATTTATATCCCCTTGTTAATACCTATTTTCCACTTGTATACCTCGATCATGTCTCCCTCATTCTACGTCTTACAAGTGAATGTAATTTTAGGGTCTTCAATCTTTCTTCGTAAGGAAGATTTCTAATGCTATGTATTAATTTAGTCATTCTACGCTGAATGTTTTCTAACGAATTTATGTCCATTCTGTAATATGGAGACCAGAACTGAGCTGCGTAATCTAGGTGAGGCCTTACTAATGATGTATAAAGCTGTAATATAACCTCTGGACTTCTGTTGCTAACACTTCTTGATATAAATCCCAGTAATCTATTTGCCTTATTACGTACGCTTAGGCATTGCTGTCTTGGTTTAAGGTTGCTGCTTACCATCACCCCCAAGTCCTTCTCGCAATCTGTATGGCTAAGTTCTACGTTATTTAACTTATAAGTGCTTGGTTATGGACACTCCCGAGCTTCAGAACCTTGCATTTATCTACATTGAACTGCATCTGCCACTTTTCTGACCACGAATTAAGTTTGTCTAAATCTTCCTGAAGTTCTATGACATCTATGTTTGAATCAATTATCCTACCTATCTTCGTGTCGTCGGCGAATTTGCTCATATCACTAGTAATTCCTCATCAAGGTCATTGATATATATTATAAATAACAATGGGCCTAAGACTGATCCCTGTGGAACACCACTTGTTACAAGTCCCCATTCGATTTAACCCCATTTATGCACACTCTCTGCTTCCTATTGGTGAGCCATGACTCGATCCATGACAGCACTTTTTCCCCAATGCCATGAGCTGCCACTTTCTTAACAGTCTCTGGTCGGTACTCTATCAAAAGCCTTACTAAAGTCTAAATAAACAATATCGAATTCTTTATCGTGATCAACAGCCTCAAAAGCTTTACTGAAGAAGGTTAATAAATTAGATAGGCAGGAACGGCCCCTCGTGAATCCATGCTGGGTATCATTAATCAAATTATGGTTATCTAAGAACATAAGAACATAAGAAAGGAGGAACACTGCAGCAGGCCTGTTGGCCCATATTAGGCAGGTCCTTCACAATCCGTCCCACTAACAGAATATTTGCTCAACCCAATTTTCAATGCTACCCAAGAAATAAGCTTTGACAATTCTACCCACTCATGCGCGAGTCCCACTCAAATCCAACCCCTCTCACTCATGAATTTATCCAACCTAAATTTGAAACTACCCAAGGTCCTAGCTTCAATAACCCTACTAGGCAGACTGTTCCACTCATCAACTACCCTATTTCCAAACCAATACTTTCCTATATCCTTTCTAAATCTAAACTTATCTAACTTGAATCCATTATTGCGGGTTCTCTTGGAGAGATATCCTCAAGACCTTATTTATATCCCCTTTGTTAATACTCCATTTTCCACTTGTATACCTCGATCATGTCTCCCCTCATTCTACGTCTTACAAGTGAATGTAATTTTAGGGTCTTCAATCTTTCTTCGTAAGGAAGATTTCTAATGCTATGTATTAATTTAGTCATTCTACGCTGAATGTTTTCTAACGAATTTATGTCCATTCTGTAATATGGAGACCAGAACTGAGCTGCGTAATCTAGGTGAGGTCTTACTAATGATGTATAAAGCTGTAATATAACCTCTGGACTTCTGTTGCTAACACTTCTTTATATAAATCCCAGTAATCTATTTGCCTTATTACGTACGCTCAGGCATTGCTGTCTTGGTTTAAGGTTGCTGCTTACCATCCCCCCCAAGTCCTTCTCGCAATCTGTATGGCTAAGTTCTACGGTATTTAACTTATAAGTGCTGGGTTATGGACACTCCTGAGCTTCAGAACCTTGCATTTATCTACATTGAACTGCATCTGCCACTTTTCTGACCACGAATTAAGTTTGTCTAAATCTTCCTGAAGTTCTATGACATCTATGTTTGAATCAATTTCCTACTCATCTTCGTGTCGTCGGCGAATTTGCTCATATCACTAGTAATTCCTCATCAAGGTCATTGATATATATTATAAATAACAATGGGCCTAAGACTGATCCCTGTGGAACACCACTTGTTACAAGTCCCCATTCGGATTTAACCCCATTTATGCACACTCTCTGCTTCCTATTGGTGAGCCATGACTCGATCCATGACAGAACTTTTCCCCAATGCCATGAGCTGCCACTTTCTTTAACAGTCTCTGGTGCGGTACTCTATCAAAAGCCTTACTAAAGTCTAAATAAACAATATCGAATTCTTTATCGTGATCAACAGCCTCAAAAGGTTTACTGAAAGAAGGTTAATAACATTAGATGGCTTCTAATAATATCAGCTATAATTGACTCTAGTAATTTGGGCCCAACAATTGAGGTCAGGCTTATTAAGCGGTAGTTTGACGGTAGTGACTTTCCTCTACTTTAAAAATAGGAATTACATTAGCCATCTTCCACATATCAGACACTACAACCTGTTTGAAGAATAAATTAAAATGTTAGATATTGGTTCAATTCCCATTTTCTTTCCCTTTTAAGAACCCTTGCAAAATGCTCATCAGGACCCAGCTATTTATTTTGTTTCAGTCTGGTCCAGCTGTTTCATAATCATTTCGCTAGTGACTGTATTACATAATTTATCTTCTTCGGGCCTCTGTAAAAATTAATTACGGGGATATTATTAATGTCTTCCTGTGTGAAAACTGAGAGAAAATAATTATTAAATAGACACATATCGCTCTGTCGTAAGATGCCCAAAGTTTTTTAAGGGGACTATCTTTATCCCTAACTTTGTTCTTAAACCTGGAAAAACTG